>KZ807745.1:288210-306332 GCA_000696205.2 Oncopeltus fasciatus | reverse complement strand
AGATGATTTTAGTTGGGGTTCGGTCAAGGTAGATCCAAAAAACACAAATTTAAAAAATGTATTTTTTAATAAAGGATTATCTGCCAACGTTTCGGCTTACATTGTAAGCCATCTTCAGGGCTATCATGAAGATGAGAGAGGACATCCTGTCCCTAAGTTCACATTTCCATGACTGTGATGGAAATACTTTTTTTTAAATTTGTGTTTTTTGGATCTACCTTGACCGAACCCCAACTAAAATCATCTTAGAATAAAATTTTCACTTTCAGCGAAACCCTTTCTTTGACTTACCTATTTAACTGTTTTACAGACTATATATATATTTTTTTAAATCAATGAAATAAAAAAAAGTACCGTGAGACGTTGCTTTAAAGAAAATTAATGTCTTTGGAGCGCAATAAAAATTGTAATCAAGTAGGAAGTTGTAATTATGTGATTTTTTTTAGTAAAAAAATTTTTTCAATAAGATTTCGTATAAAGTAAAATTATACGTGAAAATAATCATATTCAAACCTAAGATCATAATTATCCCTATTTTCAAAAATTTGATTCGAAAAAATTAGTTAAATCTTTAGTTTAATCATATAAGTTACATAATAAATTTACCGACTACTATATAAGCCTTTAGTGAAAACATTAGGAAAACATTTATTAAAATCAATAAGTAGAGAACCTTAGAAATAGAATTGATTCGCAAGGAATTATAAATCTTCATTCCCGAACTCATGTACAGAGCATTACAATTCAGAGTTTAATACATGAGGCCTCTCTGGATTAAGCGGCAAAACTCATAATTTGTTGAAAGTAAACAAGTGAATAAAGTAGCAAGGGTTATATTAAATGCCGTCTCGACAAAGAACTTTGTTTATTTAACTTCCTTTTCAGTAACCCCATCCATCCAGGGGAAAAGACAGGGGTGTGAGAGAAGTTCATAATTATTAAGCCATCTTGTTTGAATCTGGTTCTCGAAAACTGGGGGATTTAGAGTGGTAGTCTCCGGGAAAGCAATCCCATATGCAGCCCGTCGGAGGGGGCGAAGATAAAGCATATTAATAAAAATTAACCCTCGGCTGAAGGGATGTTGGATGTAATGGGAGGGAGGCGCCCCGTATATTCTAATTTATTTACGGTGGGCAGGGTGGAGGGGGGGCGCCGGCCCTGATAAGCCGCAAGCAAAACACTTTATCAGAGTCAGGAACGCAATCTGCCTAATTACAATTAACACGAACAGTTGCCAGTGATCCAAGCGAAGTCGGCTTAATACCTTTGAGGATGCGAGTCCACATCCCTCAAACAATTCAACCCTACTATAAACTACACCAGAGAGAGCTATATTTTAAAAAAATCCTTTAATGCCACTTAGGGAATCCTTAACCTTAAAAAAATTTTAAACCGATAACATTTTTTTTTTTTTTTTTAAACCACAATCCTACATCCATCTCTCTCTATTATCGCACTTGTAAAAGTGAGTGATTTAATTAAGCTTTCTTCCTTTTAATCTTTAATATATCTTCTTCTTTTAGAAGGTGTGCAGAAGTGTTCGCAGCAAAGAAATATATATGATATGGAGGGACTGATATGGAGGATTGATATGGGACTGATATGGAGGATTGATATGGAGGACTAATATGGAGGATTGATAAGGACTGATATGGAGGATTGATATGGAGGACTGATATGGAGGATTGATAAGGACTGATGTGGAGGATTGATATGGAGGGACTGATATGGAGGATTGATATGGAGGGACTGATATGGAGGATTGATATGGAATGATATGGAGGATTGATATGGACTGATAGGGATTGATATGGAGGATTGATATGGAGTGTCAGAATTTGAGGAATTCAGATTTAAAAAAAAAAAAAAAACCTATATGGACATAATTATGGTTATATTAGAATAATCGGTTTGAGAAAAATTCACTGATATGTTTTGAGAACTTACTCTTAGTAGTGAGGTACTATCTGATACAACTTTCAGAGAATATGTAGGTTTTGGTGAAGCCATTGGGGGACAAGAGAGTTTACAACGTGAACATAGTTATAGCCGATACGAAAGGAAAGATGTCTGATTGGGTTGGACAGGTTGTGAAAGCTTAGGAAGCGTTTCTCCAGGATCAACCTCGACCTAAAGAAAACTTCTGGAGATTTTATTTATTTCGAGATATGCAGAAAAGGTACTCAAATTGTTCGACAGCCAATTGTATTATGTAAAACCAAATCAGTTCTGCATAAGATGACGGCGACAAAATGTAAGAGACCTATTTACCGTTTCTTCTTCCGGGTTGGACCGTGTCAAATTGGTGTTATTTGCCGAGCTTTCGCACATCATGTGATGGCTTCTTCAGGGCTGAAAAGAGAATGACACCATTCCATTCTCTTTTCAGCCCTGAAGAAGCCATCACATGATGTGCGAACGCTCGGCAAATAACACCAATTTGACACGGTCCAGCCCGGAAGAAGAAACGGTAAATACTTCTGACGACCGTCGAAGCCTACGTGAACAAGAGACCTATTGTCTCTGCCACATAATTCAAGTAACGAGTCATGCCAATGTTTCACCAACAAAGATCCATAACAAGCACTATAGTTCAGTGAAGATTTCTTCCTGATACTGTTCCTTGTCCATAAAAAGAGAATTGAGAGTATTGGGCAAAAAAAAAAAAAAGAATAAAAAAATACATACGTATACGTCTTAAAATAACAAAAAACAAATGTCCACAGAAGTAAGTCATAGAATACGTCAGAATAAACTAATAATAGATAAATGATTTATTAGTGAAGCAAATCCCTTGGCTCATTCATTGGCCTAAATGCATAACGGAGAGGGGTTTTAGGAGAAGTAGTAGGGAGGATAAGGATGAATCATAATAATTACATAGCCGACAATAGAAAAAAACTCGTGTTGAACAGAAGGGAATGCTCCTCGGTAAGGGGGAAATAGCAGGCATTACAATTTCAGAAGGCTTGCCACTCCACACGGGCCGAAGGCAGAATGCAAATAGAAGGAAGGCCCTTCTACCGTGGACTTAGTGATATAAGACAAACATTAAGTATTAAGAAAGGAGGACTGTTTACTTATATATTCAGGTATGGTTGAGGGTTGAAGGAGCGCGTATCTTGAAGTGAAACAAACGGAATTTATAACCCAAAGCGAGAGAGAGAGCGAGAAGGAGGGAGCGGGTTGGAGATGGGAGTGTGTTAGAGAGAGAGAGAGAGTGAGAGAAGAGGAAGGTTCTGTGAGAGTGATGAAAGGACGTGTGAGGGTTGTCATTAGGGGGATATGTAAATGGAGCTTCGCCTTGGGTTAGGGCGGTATTGTTAACTAGGGGTGGCTCACCCCTGTAACAAATGCCGCTCGCACACACTCCCTAGCCACTGTTATTACTCCGTTATTGTTCCGCCTGTTATTTTGATAAATAGCTCCCCCCCCCCCACCCCACAACCAGCGGAGGACGCGAGAAGGAGGAGGGAGGCAGACTCGGAGAGATGGATAGGAGAGGGAGGAGGAGCCAGAAGATAAGGGGCGAGATGAATGCCTCAGGAGGTCGGGCGGCTTACATTGACAACTTCTATCTATCTCTAACCCCTTTGATACGTGCTGCTAAGGGATGTGCTGGTGGTATATGCGCCCCGCTTGTGTGGATGTGTGTGGGGTGGGTTAAATCCCCCCCGCCAGAGCTCCTCCGATCCATCAGACACCGCGGAATTAGCATGCTGATGTGCAGGCGGCGGCATATCGACACCTTCGCACCCGTCACGGCCGAGGACAGCTCCGCGTCACCCCCAACACTCTCAGCGATATTGGTATTTTGACTATTCTGGAGTATTGTTAACATTAGGGGAACCATTCTTAAGCTTCTAACAATCCTCAATAGAAAAATTAGAATTGCCACACAAATAAGAAATTGTAGATTTTACTAAATGGTTAACCAATCATTTCCGCTAAAAAAAAAAAAAAAATCAACCTTAAAAGTAAATCAATTATCTATATTTTGTTAAAGAAATCAATTATTAAAGAAAAGAACTGCCAATTAAAAAAATGTTATAATAAGGAAATATTAATTTTTGAATTAATACACTTAAAACATAAGCTAAATATTACCAAGAAACCAATGCATAAAGGCAGAGGAAGAAGATAGATTATTACAATAGAACGGAATAAGAGCAGACTTACAGAGAGCATAACTCCACAATTGTAACTATTCTTCTGACACATACGTACAAAAAAAAATTTATTTCAAATAAGGTTTCACAAAGTCCGCAAAAATAATTTTTCTTTCCATTTATTTTTATAAATGGAAAGTTCATGATTATTATAAATTCATTTTTTGTATATTAATAATTCGTAATCAATGCTAAGCCGTTTTAGGTGAAATTCTTAAGTATTTCTGGTTTACCATCAAGTTAGATTTTGGATTCTCCCTCTATCCAGTAGACTGACTGAAAATTGACTCTGGAAATACTGGAAATGCTTAGCCTAAAATTCTTTACTTGAGAAGAATGGATTTACTTAACCGTTAAGAATAAGTTCTTAACCAGTAGAGAGAATCTGAAAGCGTCAACTCTTTAGATGCCCGACCCTCGCAGATGCTGATGCACGCCGTCCATAACAAACGACAGACGCCGAACGGGGCTAGTGGGCCGAGGGGCAGATGGCCACTTGGGGAGGATGCGATACAAGCACTCCCCCCCACCCAATGTAAACACCCTACATGCCATACCCCACTCAGATATTCCTTTCACCACTTAGGCCTTAGATTTTTTTAAATTTTTTTTTAAATTTTTTTTTTTTNNTTTTTTTTTTTTTTTTTTTAATTTAAAGTCCGATATGGGGGATATAGCCATGGACTTAGTTCCTCCAGAATAGGGCGAAATACCAGTTAGGCCGGTCTTCCATAGATAAATCATTATTTCATTTATTTGTTAGATGACAACCATTTCTGATGCTAACTAGACTCCTTAAAATGTACAACTGTGTACTCAGTACCTGTGTACTTATGCAGGAATAACTATATAAAAAGTTATTTAGTCGTTTTATTTATTGTCGATTGGGAGAACATTCACTAATGGTGCAGGAATAACACTCTAAAAAAATGTACGCAAGAATCCTAAAAGAATAGAATCATAGAGAAAGTTAAAAAATACAAAAAGGCACTAGGAAGATTGGGAACAAGAATTATGCTGGGTTATAAGATCCTTGACATTTTAATAGGAAAATGAAATTTTCTAACATTTATGATGCATACAATTTTTACATAGAAATATTCAAGAATAATCTAGGAGAGTTAAGTGCGAACAAACAAAAAGGTGTTCCCTTCCCTGTGAACCTAGAGCCAGCCAGAGGGATTTTTATATTTTTGGCTTTTGATATGGACATGGGAAATGTGCTTGGATAACGGTACTCCTCCTCAAGGGTTCGTCCTCTGTATTCTTATGGAAGAGGTTGTAATAGCTCAACGTTGCGGGGCCACAACTCCATGCCATATGACGTGGTAATGAAAGAAAGAAAAAAACCCATGAAATTACAAAGGGAACACCAACCCAAGCTGTATCCAAGAGACAATCTATATTACGCTCCTACCTCTATTAGTGCTCCATTAGTGAATGCATGATCCAGATTGTGAAGGGAAATAAAATATAGAACATTATAGAAAAAAAAAATACAGCTTCCATTAGGTATAATATATGTCAGATAATACAAAAATTATATAAAATTTCCATGATCTTGCGTGTTTAAGCGGCGGTTGGTCGATTGCAGATCTTATTTACGTGATGAATTGTTTACCAGTCCTACTCCTTTTATTCAAATTAATATTAATAATTAAATAATCCATAAATTTTACATGAAATACTCCACAGCTGGGTATGTATATTATGTCAAATTTATGGTTAACTAATTATACATATCCTGTTTTAAAGAGTAGTTGAGATAGAGTATGAAAGAAAGAATTGTTTGGTTTTTATGGGGGGAGTGGTGGGGTGGGGGGATACATTTTATGTGAGTTTGTACTTGTAAATGCATTTTAGAAAAAAAAAAAAAACTTTTTCTTCCCAATTTTTTTTTGGGTTATAAACAACTTTCAAAATTCTTTGTTTACTTTAGAAAAAATTCTGAGTGTAATAGGCATCGTTATCTTTAAAATCAGAAACACGATTTCCTTTGCAGAAAAAGCCATCATGGTTTTTTTGTAGGATAATTCAGGACGAAATTGAAATAATATTAAAAGTTTTTCATATCTGTTAATAACTTTATGTCTTCCGATTCAGTACAAGCCTAATAAAAGGTTAAAAAAAATAGTAGTAAGATTTCTGTGTGCGTGTGTATTTAATTTAGATAATGGACTATACTTTATTTTTTTAACAATCAATATATGGAAATAATTTTATTCTTGCTAATATTTATTTAAGCTATTAATACTATTTATCTTTATAATTCTATGTGAAATAATAGCCACAAAACACACACACACTGTCTATGTATACCAGTATTTGCTTGTCTTTAATAATTTTAATAGTTATTATTGTAATAAAATAAATTTAATAATGTGATCATAGAGTCAATTACAATAATTGTTCACTTCATAAAAAAATAAACAATAAATAAAATAAATTAAAGCTTATATTTATTAGAAAACAGAGAGTTCGCATAAGTAGGGAAAAATCTATCATTGATAAATAGTAAGGATAATTAAAGGCATTTTTGTGTCCTGTAAAGTAAGAAAAGTGCAAACCCATACTCCTCTTATCCTATTAATGTTCATTTTGGATTTTGCAGTAAAATTGAAACTGTTGTTTTTCCCAGGTTTAGCATTGGCTAACCTTGGTTGAAGTTTTTAACTATGGTTAGGACTTAATGTAAGATTTTTTTTAAATGAACTATAAATGTTTGAAAATAAAATCCATATTCTTCGCCTGTGACTAAGACTCATTCAGTTTTCAAATCAATTGAGATTTCGATGAGCCGAAAATTAATTATAAGATATTTACATAAAATCGTCGAAATAAAAAAAAAATAACTAAAATAAATTGGTTATTTAAAGAAAACCCTAAATAAAAATAAATGTGGTTTAGTTCTTGTATTTTTTTATAAACGATTAGATTTCGTGCTCCAAAATAAAGGGAGAGAACGGGTCCAATCACTCCCGCCAGCCGTAAAATTATTTTTCATTTAAATCGGGGGAGAGGGTAAAAAAAATATGGAAACAATACATTCAGAAAAAGTATTTTATGTTTAGTTGAAGAGGGGGGTGGGGGGTGGCTTTGTATGAAAACCTAGTTATATATTGAAAGGGCTCCAGTGGCTAAGCTGGATTTAACAGAGTCACGTTCGCCTTGCTGGAATTTATCCACAGATACAATATATATCATTGCTCTCGTCTCGTCATTAATCGTATTAGCTTTCCGTGGGGACATTTTTCCGGCTGCGGAGAGCATTGTTTTGCGACGTATAATATCTGGCGTGAGGCAGCGCGCACACCGATCTGCTTGTTTATCAATGCGTGTCCGCCCGCTCATATTGTTTTAATGTCTGCTACCAGAGGCGGTCGGTCGCGCCCTACACCTGCCTGTCCGTCCCCAACGCTTTCTATTGCAGGATTGCAGAAGTGGGTTTTTTTTTTTTTTTTTTTTTGTTTAAAGCTCTCCCCCCACCCCATCCTCGAAGCGTTTTCTTCTTTTTGGATATTGAAATATCTCTTTCAGTCCACGATTGATGCGATATACAGATGGCAGTCATTGATCCTACCATCGGTTGAGTTTTCAATACGGATTATTGAAATGACGTTTTCAGAGTTGAAATCGGTCAGTGAGAATAAAGGTTGAATTGTATCACACTTGAACCAAAATAAAATTCAAGGGTTTTTGTTCCAATTTTTCTACACCAACCTAAAGCTTATTGTTACAATAACCAATAAATATCCATAACATATTAACTTTTGAATAGCTACTCAAAAGTTGTTGCGTAAAAACTCTCAGAGTTATAAATATAACTGTCAGAGGGATATTTAGCGATTATCAAATGCTATGGTAGATACTGTGAGATCAAATTGGAATTACCATATTAAAATTAATTTATAAGCAAAATAAATGCGGACCCAGCCAATATTTCACTTCAATATAACTGTTCCACGTCACATGAAATGTAAATATGTTATAAACAATACAATTTTAAGCATTTAGCGATGCGCTGTAGAATATTTCTATAAAAAGAATATATATATAAGAGGGTAAGAAATAATATTAAAATCAAAATAGACAAAACAAACCCTGAGAATAATTACAAATGCTCCCTATTGCGTATCCAATTCATTCCTTCACCACGATTTTAATATTCCCTTTGTTCAAGACCTACTTTCTTCCCGCTTCACCCTTTTCCGCAGTAAACTGCCATTCCATCCTAATCCACTAGCACAGACCTTGTCTTCCAACTCCAACCCCTACAACCCTCCTCGTCGGCTTAAAAGAAAATGGCCCCGGGACCTCCTGGGAACCTAGTCGGTAAATAATTTGAGAGTGGTTTCATTGGTCACCTTCTCATTTGATTGACATTGAATGTCATTTTTACTTTTCATTGTAATCAACAATGAAAACATTACAAAATGTTTTTGTTTCACAGAATGTCATAAATAAATAAAAGTTAAAAAATTGTATATTATTTCGGATGAAACTGCAATGGAATTAAAATACCTTTCTTGCATTAAGGGAGAAATACCATGAAATTTAGGTTAAGAGGGGGGGGGGGGTATATCTAGAGCAATACAAAGAATGACCGTTGCTAGGTGTGCTGGTGACAACGTAAAATCCCAGCTTACAAATACATTAGCTAAATGTGGATACTGGGCCAGCGGTCTGCTTTTAGCCCACTAGGGTCTTATATAAAAGGTGATTTTCTTGCTATTTTAGGAAGTCGACCTGGAAGCAAAATAAACTCTTCAGGAAAAGACAATTCCATCGTTTTATTTTTATATTTTACAGTTTTTTTTGTTGTTGTTTTTTTAAAATTGGTTATTAGTAAACTGTAATAGAGAGGAATCCTATAATTTTCTTTAATTGGCTGATAACATATTTTTAGTTTAATCTGAATTTTTAGTTTAATTTAATATAAAATATATATGAACATCTGTGACATAAAATATGTCTTAGTTAAAACCATAAACCTGAGAAATACTTTTTTTTTTTTTAATTTACAGACATTTTTGGCCACTCGCCATCTTTTCCAAATTTTGTAAAAAAACAATTAACTTAATTAATAAGAATACTTATATTTACATCCACATTAACATGACAAATTGGTCTTGGAATTTAAATAAATAAATAAACTGATTACTAATGAAAAAAGCTTTAATTATTGAAAACGTTTCAGTACATCCGTACATAACACACACACTATCCCTCGCGAAGTTAGAGGCATTTTTTTAAAATAATCGATCAAATTATTTTGTGTCTTACTCCAATTAATCGCAAATATTACAGAGCGAAATTCAATGCATTTTTGGGGGTATATCTAATAAGATGTGTACAAAATAAGTTAATTGCGAAACCACGAACTATTTACCGAGCATGTTATGTGTAAAGGACTTACACTTACTTAAAGGACTTACACTTACTTATATGTACTTGACCAGTATTGGTAATTACTTGACCAATTGAGGGTTGAAAAAACATAATTTTGGAAGGATCTTTGGAGAGTTATAACTCGAGAAGTACCAGTCAAGATATATAGTCCCAGGAAAACGGGAAGCGAAACGTCCTACGTCAATGTTTATTGATATTATAAATATAGGTTCTAATTTTAAAAATTCAAAATTGTCTAAAATATTTTATTAAATATGCATAGACTTTTCATACATCTTTTAAGCGATTTTTTAAAAATCTTTTTTCGTATACAATTTTTTTATAATTTCAAATAATTTTAAAAAATCACTTTTTCAAGGTTATAAATCTCTTTAATAATCCAATAAAACTTTCTATTAATTCTATAAACCTCTCTGCGAAATCACTTGACCAGATAACCCCGATTACAGAAACTCCTTTAAACTACATTATAAAATATCCAGTGATATTAAGTTCTCATAACAGGAGATATTATAAAACTTATTTATTGATTTAAAAAAAAATTTCACGTTGATAAAATGCAACATTTATATCAAGAATAAGGCCTATTGCAGAAAAGACAAGCATTAAATTCAAAAGGACATATTCGTCTCATTTAAATTACGCAAAAATCACAATATGATTGCATTACTAAGAGCTTTGAAAATTAAAATGAAACCGCTGTTCACCAGAGTTAAATCAAGAAAAATCTGTGCATATTACAAAGAAATAAATTTATCATGGGAGTAGAATACTAATTTCAAAATTAAACGAAAAAAGAAATGAGACAACATAAAAAGTCTTGACAGTGAACACGTACCCGATAAATTTTCTTCTCGTTTTCCGACTCTACCATATTTCCCCGTGCCCATTCTGAAGTTCCTTATAATGTTTCCGCGCGGCTGTGATATGCCCTTGATATACGACTAGGTAGAAATTAGAACTGAAGAAATGTGGGCTGTGGGTGTACTAAAGGCCGAGACAGAGTTATAACAGGGTGTATTTTCACTTTACAAAACGGGGGTAGTACACCCCCTCCCCTACCCCAACTCCTCTCATTCCCGGGGGTGAGGAGGGGGTGGACGATTAAAATCTGGTCACGCGACTTGTTTGTTAATTACCGCGTTCCGTGTAGAGGGCAGTCCTATCGGCGAGCACAGGGCTTGTTCTACTACAAAATCACTATATCTTGTCTGCGATGGAGTGCTCGGCCATTGGCCTACCGGAACCAGGGATGGAAACTTGGGTTCGTACCGGTAGAGGAACAAGATCTCGGAGCACCTTGTTCAGGATTAGATCAGTACTTAGCGTCATTCCTGGTCAGAAGCAGAAGTTTGAGCTATTCCGGCTTTTTGGCCAAGAGCTTCTATCACCCAGAGCTGGTGATAAGGTGATAAACAAAAAAATAGCAAACGGAAAATCGGTGGCTGGAATTTAATAGGTTCAGGGAGCATTTACGAAAAAGAGTACTAGCTGCAACTAAGTCCAAATGTAATTTATTAAGAACATATTATAGTATTTATGCAATTTGTTGACCTTGTGAAGAGAGGATTCCTGATAATCATGTAATTTTAGTTTGATGCATTTTAAAGAAGAAACCAATAATGACAGAGCAAAATAATTCTAGTCACACCGATTTAAAGGTAAAAAAAACCAATATCATAAGAGGCTAAAGATTAACAAAATAGTTCTCAGTGAGTACACTTAATAATTGTTAGTTTTATTTAATAATTCATATTTTCATT
Source organism: Oncopeltus fasciatus (assembly GCA_000696205.2). Lineage (NCBI taxonomy): Eukaryota > Metazoa > Arthropoda > Insecta > Hemiptera > Lygaeidae > Oncopeltus > Oncopeltus fasciatus. The sequence continues at coordinate 294,991 of KZ807745.1, read as the reverse complement.
TAAGTTATGACAGAATGCCTCTGATAAAAAAAATTAATATCCCTAAGAAATATGAGCCTCAACTGTAGAAGCTAAGGGGAGCCTGTGTATATAAAGTTATTTTTATAGCACTCAAGAAGTGTAAATATAATCTGGAATACCGTGGGGGAAACTCAAAGAAAAATCATAAGATTCTATTTTAAGGGAATGGAAGAGGATGAGGATAGTGCCCCTGCAGTTGCCATACGCTAAGGAATGGCAGATAAATCATGGCTTCCCGTCAATCATACCATCAAGAATACCATACAACAATGTTTGATATTCTATTGGTATTATTGAAGTATCATTGCTTCTCTTCAATGGTATCCAATAATAAGTGGAATGTTCTAGCTCTGCGCTCGACCCCTGCCAGTCAAGTCGCTCAGATGACCTGGACGTCATTTTACGAAGATTAAGCTAAGGATCATTATTGACTTGACGCAAATTTAAGGAACAACAAAAGCTCAATATGCATGATATTAAGCTAATAATAAAAAGGGTAGACAAGACTGACAGAATCAGTAGCGAGTTTAGTTTGGTAAAAGCACTCAACTTACATCTGCTTTTGTAAAAATAAATTATGACCTTAATTTTCTTCTGGGCATATTTTGTCCTCAATGTTACACAAACAATGCAAATTATAGAAATCAATAAAGAGAGTTCTTCACAATGTTAATTTAATCAAAAGTATTACCCCAACATGTAAAGAATTTAATTTTCTATGAAATATCTTGGAATAAGTGAGGTATACATGGTTATTTTTATTTACTATTAAAAACTCATTGTTAAAAGAATAAATGTTAGGAGTATTTAAAAATTGAAATACGAGCGATAACACTTGAAAAAATAAAAGGAGTTTCATTAAAATAAAAACTATTTGTCACAAAAATGAAAATAAAAATAAAATGAACGAAAAGTATTATAAATTTTCAGCAGCCGGAAAAGATAAAAGTGATTCATGGGTCTGTCCAAACTTCTAGGAGAGGGGAGAATCAAGTCAAAGACGAATTGATATAATAATTTATAATAATAGAGGGCATATAGATGTGAAACAAATGAAAGGGTGCGGAAGGCTTAGGGGTTGGAGAGGGGGGTGCTGAGAGAGAGGGGTGCTCCTGAACTTGACAAATGCTGGGGCTTAATGTGAAGGAATCAAGACTCGAGGCAGGGTATTTATTCAGGAAGCGAGGGGGGTATTTATTTAAAAATATCGTCAGGAATCATCAATATATCAGCATTAGTTCGATATCCATCAGCTACTTCGCCTCCGAGCTGTCACGCACTATCATCGCAGATTTAGCTATATCTTTAAACAGAAAAAACGGGAGCATGGAGAGTTTGTTAAAAGGAACATGTCTACACATACACACCATATAAACAGGTATGTTGGTATACATATAAATTCAATATGATCTGTAATGTTTCATCATAACACAAATGTAATTTATAATTCAATAGTTTTTTTTATAGTTGTTTTCCTAAGACACTCTTTTCAACAGAAGATTTCAACCACTAAAGAACTAATCAAACGGTTTAAAAATGTACAAACATCGAAGTAACTTGTCTTAGTATTGAAATGAACTATATATATATATATATATCCAGCACACTTCAGGCAAAACAATACTTTTCGCTGTCCTTTAACCATATTGAAGTGTATGCATAGTGAAGGTTATGGTGGAAAAGACACCCTCAGAAAGCCTACTTGCGTCAAATATAGCTTTTAAACTCGGTCAGACTGCATTTAGTAAAGATTTTAAATAGACATCTCAACGGGAGGGCTGCTTGGAGACAATAATAGATTAACACACAAGTTACATAACAAATGAGGCTGAAAACACAGTTTTGAGGGGAAAATAAGGAACTTGGTACACTTAATTAACAGGATAGATAGAGCAGTTAGTTAAACGGCTCCATGGGAATAAATCTATTCGAGAAAGGCAAACTAACTTATATTTATTTCTCTGTAAAATCTAGAGGCCTCAAACACACTACTCCGGCCTTCAGCATTCCACTGCTGGGTTCAGAACTATTAAATAATAAACTTCAACTTAAAGTATGCACTATCTTTAGTAGTAGCTGTAGTTTAATAATTGGATATGGCTTGCAAATCATTAAAAAATAAATAAATAACTGCATTTGCTTCAATAAATGTATGAATTTAATACAAATAGAATATTGATCAATCCAAAGAGAGAGATACTATTTTCAGATGATGTCTTACTGAAGGAGAGAGGGTTTGTTAAATTATTACCAGTCTCTTGAAGGGGGCGCGATATCACCTTTTATTTATTTTATTTCAATATTGGGAATTAGCTGAATAAATTTCCATTTTTGAGCTAAAGATATTTATAAATATAATTATAGATAGCATTATTTCTCAGTAAACTTCAGTAATTGATTGCCATTGAACCTCATTAAAGATGATACTTGGATTTTTGCTTAAAAATAAAAACCACTGAGGCAACAAACCCGAGAATCACTCATACGAGCCGTGTGCGTCTAACCCGTACGTGTCATTGATTGACCAAACCACTGCGGCAACATACTCGAGAATCACTCATACAAGACGTGCGTCTAACCCGTACGTGTCATTGATTGACCAAACGTGTAAGAGGGCTCATCACTCACGTAAACAAAACGTTTTTAACCAGCAGACAGCCCCCTCCACTACTCCCATTTCTGGGATAATATCCCCGCCCCCCACCCCTCATCCCATCGCCCTTTTTAATTTATAATTTTAACGGCCCCGCATAAATACGGTACTCTAAATAGGAGGCCGTTTGTTTGATTTATATAGGGCCGCCGACCGCCAAGGGCGAGGAATTTTTTTTATTTAATTACGTTGGGGAGGAAGGAGGGGGTGGTGGAGAAAGGGGGGGGGTGGCTCGCCACCCATTTGACCGGTAATCTACGTGTACAGGAAAAAATTGGTTCGTTGTTTGTTCTGAACAAATTCGATTGAGTGGCCCTCCATGGCTGGTAGAGAACACCGCTATTNTTTTTTTTTTTTTTTTTTTTTTTTTTTTTTTTTTTTTTTTTTTTTTTTTTTTTTTTTTTTTTCTCTCATCCTCCAACGTGTTTCATTGAATTCCGAATGCTTAATATTCTGGTACATTGTTAATTGGACCTATTGATCATAAGGAATTGGTTTTGGGGAAATAAAAAATGCCCAACGAACAAAGTTAAACGAATGCTGGATGTAAAAAATTCAGATCCCGCCGCATACCGGAGAGGATATTTTCTTTTTTTAAACAGTAGGAAAAAAAAAAAAAAAAAAAAGCCTAGGTGATGAAATGAAAACTATTGTTTTGAGGAGAATACAGTACGCGGAGAAGTAAGAATTCTCAATTTACTTACAAGACAAAATATATACCAGTGGGGAATGACCGGAGCTTATTATAATTGTGAAATTTTGCAATAATCGATCAGAGATTTTAAAAATAATAATACAGGATATTGTGGTGTCCAATTTTGATATCCTTAATCAGAGACACATACATCATGAAACTGTTACAACTGTTATTCGACATCTGTGGAACTTTTCATAGAAACCAATGTCATAAATTAGAAAAATTTTATTTAAATTTTACAAAAAAAAAAAATGAATTATAGTGTAGAGTATCATGGACATTAATTAATTTGCTAAGAAGGATAAAAATAAATAAAATGGTTTAGAAAGCACGACAAAAAGTAGAAATATCTGACAGACTGAGTTTGCTATCAGTCCGAACTCAAAGTGCTCCAGTTAAGGCAGAATGGAAGCGGGATTACTGTAGTAATTTATAGGAGGAATGTAAATTTTTGTTATTGGTCAGGAATTGAAGAATCATTTTAATTTTAGGGAATTCCAAGCGCGGGACACTTTTCCAGCGTTCAGTTTTTCCCTTTGATTTACCGACTTTCCTGAATTAGAGCACGCCTCCCGGACTGATATTATAAATCGAAAGTAAGCCCCCCGAGAGAGAGTATACACACAAATTCATACTTCCATCGCCTGCCGCCACGGTGGTGTGTGCCCCCGCCCTTTAAAATTACACTGGTATATTTCAAAGTGTCACAGAGGGCGGCGGGGTCCGGCGCCTGCCAGGCAAATCTCTATAGGATTATAACATAATATTTCCGCGGGTGCTGGCCGCTCGGGAGACGTGAGTAATGTAAAACATGTGCGTTATGAGGGGCATTCATCAGGCGCTGGTGCATACTAGGAGGGCGCTACGGCTAAAGTATCAAAAGTAGGGGAGTAATTCCTCACCCCGGCACAACACCCTAAACCTTTCATGGCTTTTTGGCTTTTCTTCCAACAGCTATTATTTTTTTAATGCCTATTATAAATTTTCAGTCAAAGAAGCTAATGTATCATTAAAATATCCATTTGAGAAAAACGTAAAATAAATAACAATACTAATAATTTTTGAATTATAAACCCAACATGTTATATTTTCATTTTAATGATGCCTGTACTTTGCAGGTCATTCTCTTTACAGTATCAAAGATACATCAACTATGGATTTCGCTTCTGGATTTACTCATTTAAATATTATGCATGTATTTAATTTATTTATTACTTCAAACCAACTAAAACTAGTATTTACGGAAGTCCAATTTTGTCCCTTTCAACTAAATGGCATATAATCTTAATAGACCTAAGCAAAGGTAGTATATTTCTATGAGTTTTAACTACTGTACAAAAAACCATCTATACATATAAAGTGAAGCTTTAAATTCGTTATAGGATATTTTTAATAATTAGACTCAATGTAAAATTGGAATGGTGAGGATCTAATAGAAAGGTATTAGGAATCAGCCAAGACATAATGGAAGGGCTGAAAGATCAAAAGGCCAAAAAGAAAGTTAAAAATAAAAATGAGTTAGAATAGTAAAGTGAATTATGTTAGGACGCCAAAGAATAGGAATTCCCAGAGGGGCCGATAAGCCAATTCCGCTGAAACGGCATTAATATTGTTAAAGACATCTGTTATATTGCATTAGGGGGTCGGGGAATTTCCTCCGACTGCATTTGTGGTGCCTCGTTCGGCCACTACGAGCGCGGAATACAGTTTTCATGGTCCTCCGCGACCGGATATCTAGGGGCTGACTTGATTGTTCAAGCTGCAGAGGAATGACTTGAATACAGTAATCTTTGCGAATCCCATCTTACACCCGGGGAAAATTCTTTGGCACTGAAAACGTCTGAAAGAAATAATACATCACAAAGGGAAAAGCGAAACAACGCTATATCAATTTAAATAGGAAGGGCGAAACGCTATCCATCTTTTTTAGAAGTGACTTCTACAATTACTTATTTAAAATGCAAATTACAAAAGACGGGAGGTATTCAAAAAATTAAACTTCATTATAACTTCCATCCCGAAGATAAATAGAATATCTAATTGCCCTATGATGCTGATCAAGGTTTTAAAAGAAACCCTTAACTGATTTGATTTTAGTGTTGGCTGCGCTGTCCACAGGTAGTCGTCCTATTCAAAAACTCATGTCACCCGGGAAACCTTTATTTCTTGATATAAGATTTATCAGGGAGGGACTTGACTGATAAGGCGGCGCCCAGTTCAATCCATACGACAAAGTACTAAAATTGGCATTTCTTTTGGGATTCATCCCTTAACCGGGAAACGAAACGACAGCCTTCCCCCAGTAAGGGGTTCAAGTAATTATGCGCGATGATTTTCAGCAAGTATTTCCCCTGTGAGAGACTGGCAATTCTCACGTTCAGGGGTGTATCACTGTCTGTTTCTCTATGCTTCTAATCCTTACCAACGCATTTTCGACTGACAATAGGGATGCAACTGACAAATAGAACGTGTCATAATCAGTTATTCAGCACCAAGATTAGGATTAGTATTAGAAAGTTTGTACGTGATAGAAGAGTACCGTGCACTCAAAAATAAACCGTAAAAAAATTAAAATAATTTCATAAATAACAATTTTCACGATGTCATCATGCATGGTAAGGACATGGACTTAAATCAGAAGAATTTATATCCTGGAAAACCGACTTAATATTAACCTTTAGAGAGAGGTTTTGATGTAATTCAGGTGTGGCAGAGTCGTGATCGGATGACGCCATTATGGCTTCACAGTTATTTGTTATTCAGTTGCGCTAAATCACAGAAATAGTACCAACGATAATTAGGTAATGACAGAGCACTGTAGAATGCCAAGTAAATGTGTCACCTGGACGCATCTCAGTTCAGGGATGAGTCAGTCCACGGATCAGAGACTTTGAGGAATCGGAAGGCGATTGCTTCAGTGTTCAATGGTAGGTCCATGGGGTGAGGATTCGATCTTCAAAATGCCACTACACTTGCACAACATTCCTCTGGACAAGTTGCACTCATAAACAAATTTTGTCGTCAAGCAGTGACAATCCTTGGAGGTTATATTACTGTTATCAGTCATAAGAACTATCTCAGATTGATTGTATTTTGGTACAGGCAACGATCAAAAAATATAAAAACACAATTACTTTATATTAAACTTTATTTTACTATTAGTTTTGTGTCTTACCTCCAACGTGTTTCATTGAATTCCGAATGCTTAATATTCTGGTACATTGTTAATTGGACCTATTGATCATAAGGAATTGGTTTTGGGGAAATAAAAAATGCCCAACGAACAAAGTTAAACGAATGCTGGATGTAAAAAATTCAGATCCCGCCGCATACCGGAGAGGATATTTTCTTTTTTTAAACAGTAGGAAAAAAAAAAAAAAAAAAAAAAAAAAAAAAAAAAAAAAAAAAAA
>KZ807745.1:257574-270116 GCA_000696205.2 Oncopeltus fasciatus | reverse complement strand
AGTCATATAAAAAAAATACATAAGGTGAATAATCTAAAAGCCAACGGAGGATGGTTTGCAGAAACCAATGAAGACGGAGAATAGAAGGTATGATAGTTCTATATCCATTGGTAGTGAAAGCCAACGGAGGATGGTTTGCAGAAACCAATGAAGACGATGAATAGAAGGTATGATAGTTAAATAAATAAGCATCCCTATTAGAAAGGGCCCACTGACCCCACTCCTAATAATCTTAGACATTAAGGCCCAGAAGGTCATCTTCATTTTAGTTGGAGAGGGTTGTGGGGAATGGAGACCGACGATAGGGATTGCGCATAAGTTTTAGGAAGAGCGGGGTGGAGATAAATCTCGGATTTTAAAGTCTTGATGGAGGCTAGAAGATAAATCATAAAAAACAAGCTTCAGTAGTAAGCTTGCTGATTTGAGTGTTACGTTGCAAAAGAGAACTGTCCTTAAATCCTTGACTCGAGGAACCGATCAACTTCGCGGCAATTTTCTTCCGTCCCGGATGCCCTGGCGTGCACACCCCCTACCGAGGGTGGACAAGTGGCCCGGAGGGGCGAGATTCCCAGTGTGAAATTGGGGTCCGGAGCGGCGGTGAGAGGCAAACAAGTGGTCGAGGATTGCCCGCAATTAGGAAAGGCAAGGCAAAGCGAGGGGTGGTTGAGGGGGCAAGAGCTGTCCAACTCACCACCACCCACCACCTGCCCCTCAGGCATTAATCTGCATTACACCACTCCAAGATTTTACCACCTTCACACCCCCCACCCCTTCCTCCCACCCTCACACTTCCTTTTTTTTTTTTCTTTTTTCACAATGAATTCCACACACCTTAATTATAATTTGTTTCTCCGCTTCCTTTCTAACCCTTACAGTTTTGGAAACTTTTTATTATTCCAACATCACGAATTTCTTGCGGCAGTAATATATAGGATTTATGCCTAGAAGAATTTCAGCTATCACACAAATGTGAAACTTTTTTCAGGCATTATAAAAAAACTGAATTAAATAGCATTAACTTAGCGCTCAATTTAAAAATAATAATTTACATTTAGTTAAAATATAAATTTTTTTCTCTCTAATCTATTCAATCTTTAGATTTTAATGTTTCAATAATTCTGACAAATATAGTATGCATTAAAATATTTTTGAATCTTAAGTAAATATTAACTCCATAGACTCACCATATTTATTGAATTTAGATACTAATTGTGAATAATTTAAGCCAACAATTAGATTTCAGGAAAGTCCCTATTCCTAATAAACTTATATTAGTTTAGAGATGATACTTTTAATTAAATATTTTAATAAAGGTTCAGGAAATACTCTGCCTTCGTTCAATAAACACTTAAATATTTTACATTGTTTTAAGTTTAACTTATGTTTTTCATTGGAATATTTCAACCAATATGAATTGTGAGTAAATCAATACTACTGTTGATCCGATTTTGACTAATAAAAATTTCATTGATTTGTATTTAAATGCCATATGCACTATTTTTGTAGAGAATAAATTTTAGAAAGTTAAATTAAAATTCTGGTAAAAGGTAAATAGTTATACGGCAAAAACTAGATCTCAGATGCCTACACAATTTTACTGTAAATCTCATAAAAATTTCGTTAAATAGTTCGAGCTGCTTTCGTCATTCTCCATAACATGTCTCGCGAAAGCTTGGCAGGAAGAAACTTTACTACATGGTCAACCACGGAAGAAGTATTTATGGATGTTTCTGGAGACCGTGGAAGCCTACAAGAAGTTATTAAAAATAATTTTCGTATTTAAAGTAAAGAAAATTTGTGTTTATATACCCTCTGCAATAAACGATGAAAAAATCAGCAAAGACTAAAGCATACTACTAGAATGAATCCCTTGTTTGCCTGAGAATATAAGTGGCTTGTAAGCATTGTCCTTTGTTCCCACACTTTCACCACAGTGATCCGCCTTGCGAAGCGAGGAAAATTAAGTCTAAGAGCCTTAATATGTATTTTCAGTACATACATTAGTCCTAAATATATTGGGGAAGGTTTAATGTGGAAAACAATTAAAAGGGGTGATTTTTTCCAAAGAAGGAATGCATGTATTTGATTAGATAAATTTCTGTTTGATGATGACGATAAACTGCTAAGAAGCATGAAAAAAGTTAATGACAATGAATGCTTTCAGATGATAAATTATTAGATATGATTGATATAAAATTCAATATAACTTTTGTACCTTAACAAATGCCTAAGCCTTCACAATGGTAGAAAAATAGAAACATATCACAAAAAATAACAAAATAGAAACGAAAAAAAGAGACGAAAAAAATAAGAATAACAAATGACTATTTAAATTGAAAACTCATGCGTCGACTGAATACATTTTAACACCATTAGAACTTCCTCTTTTTTTCCCCTTTAACTACTTATACAAATCTATGTGCATTTGGAAGGTTAAATTCCCTCAAAGAATTTGAAATACAAATTTATTATTCGATTGATAAATATCAAAAGAGACTATATTAAATCAATAACTGTTAAAGATATTCGGAATACATATGTACCGTATTTAATTAGTTGATTTATTAATATACAATCAAACTTGGAACAACTAAAAATTATGCCTAATCTTTGGTATAACTTATGTAAGGTAAAAAAAAGAAAAATCCAGGGAAGGCTATATCCAAAATACTCTGGAAAAGAAATTGTAGAAAAAGGACTGAAATAAAATATTTCAGTTTTTGTTTTACAGTGTGCACCGTTTAAAAGTATTATATTCAAAAATATAAACGACGATTCTAAATTTATCTTGCACTAAAGTTTTTCATAGATAAGGTAGGAAATGATAAATTGATAATTCAGTGTATATTCTCTTTTCGAAATTCGAAATATACATAACCTTGGTTTCTTGGATTAAGAGTTGTATTGTTTTTTAAAAAAATTGTAGGAGAAAGAGTTGTACTTAGCAAAGTCATATATGGTATACAGAAAATAAAGTTGTTTTTCTTTCAGTAGATATTGAAATAAAGGTTTTTTTTTTTGTTGTTTTTTTCCAAATTTTTTAACAAAGGAGAGATTGAGGCGTTTTCATGGACGAATTTAAAAATAAAATATAAATTTTTGGCTCAGGATGATACTAGGAGGGAGAAGTTTTAAATCTTGAATTTCCGAACGATATTGGTTTTAATATTTTAAAATAAAAACAGGGTAGCCCTCTCCCTGATTATATTATATTTTTTCTTATCTGCTATAAACTAGTTCATATATCATATAAATAAGGTTTTAATTTATATATAATATTTAAAGTTCACTACGTGTTAATGTTAAATAGCACGTTCAAGATATTTTATATATTTTTATAATTCCTTATTACCCTGTTGAGTGATAATAAGGAAAGATGATACTTTGCGTTAAAGGTACCAGATGAAGAGCAAGTGATACGAACCTTGGATTAGTGACGCTCAATAGTAATTAGTACATCAATTAACCATCACTCATCACTAACGAGGTATCTTCTCTGATCAGTGAGAGGGGGGGGGGCCAAATAATAAATAAATAATTAATTATCGATCTACAATATTATTATAATCCCACATTATGTATTATGATCATGGAGAGCGAACAGTTGCCAGCTATCTATCCCATTAATCGAAGAGCACTGTTAGAGCCAAAGCCGCGGTGAAGTGAATATATTGAATATTCAGCACATTCACTACGAACAGCAGAAGCTTACTTCGCAGTACAACTACGGGGGTTCATAGGTTAGTGATTATGCGTTACCCATAAGCTTTTGTAATATAACAGACTATATATATATATATATTGAGATTCAGATATAGGTATATAATAAATAAGAAAAGAAGAAAAAAATAGCATAGTGAACATACACACTAAAAAACAATAAGTTATACACAATATTTACCAAATTTTCGTGGAGACTGGTCGCCCTTCTTCAGGGGGGAGTCGCTCCTCGCCGTCCTTCTCCGATGAAAGGTGAAAAGTCTCCCCCGTTAATTTGAAATACTCTGCATAATTTTTCCTTTTTATTTGTATGTTCACTACGCTCTTTCTTCCTTCTGTTCTTATATATTTTATGTATGTGCACACACACACACACACATGTGAAGATATGTCAAACAGGATGATTATAAATGTTTCTCAAATTTCAAAACATGAGCAATTTAATTTTTAAAACAAATATACAGTATTAGAAAAGATATTTACAAAGAAATTATCCCTCAACTGGGATTTTAATTTAAATGTGACGATTTGCAAATTGAGCTTTGTTCGGATAATGGCGGTCAGCAGTGAATCTAAAATTAAAACATTTATTTACTACTATAAAATTATAATTTTCACTGAGTATTTTATGTTGGATTTTATGAGTTATATTTGCGGCGGAAACCCCTTAAAATGAAATATTAAAAAATCTCGTAAAAATAATTATTTTTCCCTCTTCTTTTTATGGGTTAATAAATTTATTATTTACTTACAATTTCCGCGCAGACGATATAAGAAAAAAAAAGAAACCCTATAAAGCTCCTTAAATGCAAAACATTAAGCACATCCATTCTGAAAGGAATACTTATTTATTCTTGATCAAATTTTTTTTATTCTTTTAATTTTTTGGTTTTATAATAAAAAACGGGCTTTAGAGGTGCTAATAAAGTAAATGTAAACTTACTCAGATATGTTACTCCAATAGGGAAGCCTCAACACTAATATATTTGGGATGCTTTTTTAATAATGAAGACAACACACTTGTTCAATACCTGATATGAAAGAAACAAATACTCTTGTAAAGCTATGTCCAACTACTCAGTCAATATTCGCTGAGTGAGTAATCTCACTATTCCAAAACAAGTACTTCAGAAATGTCTGTACTGATAGTGGTTATCAGTAGCATCATGTAGTTGTCAACAGATAACAGCCAGTATCAGTTGATATCTTTACGTCACTAGATAACTGTCAAATCAAGATCATCATCACCGACGGTATCAGTATGTTTCTCATTATGCATAATTTAAAAAAAAAATAGCATAGCAGATATGATTATCTATAATGCACGCAAAAGTCGTATCATTCCTTATAACAGATGGGTTGTAATTTGTTCTTAATGAGAGAGAAATTGCAGTCTTCAAATCTTTATATTGTACATTGTACTATTAAAAAAAATTTTTTTTTCTCACAATAATCTTAAAATTTTGAATAAAATTGCATAAATACTCTGCAATTGTACAAGTGAGAGCTGAAAAACCTGGAGTGAACCGTAACAAGGTGCGCTGGTATACTCAGGGGAAGCCTAAGGTGATGGGTCAGTGATTAGTTTGTAAAGGTGGAAAGTCAAGCGTGATAATGGGACAAACAGAATCCTCCACATTATGAAACTACATAATTATCAGGTGATAGTTTGATCTCCAAACAGACAAACACAGTCCGATAATAGGCTAAGTCACATGTGTGTTAGGCCTCAGCCACGCTAGGCGCCGCTGTTCCTGGCCGACGAGAGAAGTCAGCGTGACTTAACCTTATCGTGTGGAAGGCAAAGATCAGAGGATTACCAAGGGTTGACACACCACTAAAAGAAAAAAAAAAAGAATAAAACAATCCTTTGGCCTTTTGTCTATGAGAAACGTTTCGCTAGGCATGGCTTATGGGAAGTATCTATTTTATTTGACCAATTTAGTTCAGGAATAATCTCAGGAATACAGAACCGCATTTCCTCATAATGAACTGAGATATCTTTTTAATTTTGCAGTGGAAATAACATAAAAATAATATTATTTGATTGGTATCATAGAGAAAGAGATAAAAAGTGAATGCCCTTTCTAACGAGCAGTTGGAACAAGGATCCATTGGTGTCTGCTTATTCGGGCTGTAAATTTCTAGGCCATGTTTTGAAAATTAATTTATAAAACTTTAAGTTCATTAAAAGAACTTCCTTACTTTTGAGAGGATCACACAATCATTTTTTTTTTATATAGAAATAAAATGTACAAACCTCCTTCATTTGGCTCAAGATTGTTCATCTACATTATCTAGCCTTCACACTGTTGTTCTTCCTATCAGTCTGCAACAGGGGGGTTGCAGTTATCGAATGGAATTTAACCAATTTCCGCCCAGTAATTGATTATGATAATTATCGTTATAAGTCGATTTCTGGGTTTTAAGAAGATAAAAAAATCATAATGCCAGAATCTTTGTGAATAATCTTTAAGTAAAAAACCGATAGGTTCATAATATATCTCGGCTCTGTGTGACAAAATATTCAAAAGAGGAAAGAAATATTTAAAAGAAAAGACAGTATTCCCCCTCGGCCATGGAGATTTAAAACTCTACATTTCCCATCAGCGCCGGAAGAGGGAGTCTCTCATTCACATATGAATGTTGAATGTCGAAATTCCTTGAGGGAGGGGCGGGGATGAATACATACCCACGTTCTTGACAACTTTTAATATTCAGGGTATGAGGCCGATATCTTCGGTTTGAGGACTTTAAAATATGCAATTTTTTCCCCTATCCTCCCACCCTTCGTCATCCTCCTCACCTGACTTATCGACCGACAGGCATCGCAATATGTGGAGGCGTACCAACACATGGACAGACGGCGGTGCGCGACAGCTGATATTAAGGCCCTCTCGATCGGGACTCCCTCACGCTCCTTATTATAATGTGTAATATCGGGGAGGCGGTGTTTGTTCTGGGGCGAGGATTACAGGGCGCGCTCTTCAAACACGTGTAAGACAGAAGCAGGTAGAGGAGAACTGTGTGGAGCCCTGTGAGTCACTCTGTTAACATCCACAGGGCCCGTCTTACAGCAATCTAACCTACCTCCAGGGCAGGATCTCCGCCATATCTGTACGCCAGACATACATCACAACCATCATAACCTTGCAGGCAATGCAAGACAAGCGATGCGTGTATCCTTGGTAAACGCCATCCAAATCAAAAGTTGTTCCAACAACTTCGCCCCCAAATCAACCACGACCATCATAAATTGGAATGTAAGAACCAACCTGCATCGGCTTTCAATCAAACTGTGGTGTTGAATTCCACTAATTATAGTTTACTGCAACAGAATTATAATTAAAGAACTCAAACGAAATTATAGATTAAGATATTTAAATCACCAAAGACAGTTTGAGTTTGACATCTATACATATTAATACATTTTTATTAGAACTAAATAAAAATAAATACTAATGAACTTCAAAAATATATGAAAAATTTGATTTTCGATCAAGCTAAACTTGAGGTCATTCCTAAGGACTGGGAAATAGAATTCATGGCATTTTTAGACAGTAATAACTGCTATAATTAACCACCAAATTTAGACTTATATTTCTGCAATTTTTTTATGTGTAATTAGAGGGTGTCACACTTTTCAATCTAAGAGAGATTTCAACTACACTTTGTACAATAGATGTTTCTTTTGATATCTAGCTTAATTTTTATCTTACTTAAAAGTATTTTTTTAATGTAAGATTTGTATTTTTTTAGATATTCAGAAGAAAAAATTATTATAGAATTTCAAATGAAACATATTAATTTATGACTAGCATTTTCAGTTTAATATACATAAACCATTTCAGCTACATTGAACTTATTAAATATTTTCATTAAGCGACAATAAGGAACTATATAAAGTGCTTAGAGAAAGCTGTGCTTTACACTTGTTACATATATAATTATAATTATTATAGTAGTTTCGTTCACGGAGAGTGTAATTTGTAATAAGATAGTATTAAGTATTAAAAAAAAATTAAACGAAACCGAAGTATTCGTTACTGAAAAGGCAAAAGTAATATATAAATCTGTCAATATTCAATATAATGAATTCTGAGTAATGAATCTATACATTTAGAATTCATTTATGTGTTTCAGGACGAATAGGAATTCTGTTTAGATCTGTGGGATTGATAGTTAATATTTTATCAGGGCAGACCATTGGTGGGTCTTAGCCATCTCTGACATCAATCGCTGTGAATTACTCAAGTCATTTCGGTAAATACACAAGCCATAACGGCATGCCATAGATAAAAGTGATATTTGATCAAATATTCAGTGAGCTGTGGAAAAGGGGGAGGGGGGGGGGAACGAGACAAAGTTCCGACTATTAATAAAGGAATAGCGTGTTTGGGCAGCAGTCCGCCATCTACCAGAGCGAATCTTATTGTAAATAAAATATGCTAATACCAAGATAGCGCCTGGTCACAATTTCACCCTTGTTACCAAGCCGGCTTTTTACGGATAGGTGATACGTTTACAGCTTATGTCTTGAAACATTGGCTCCGTGACTAGGTATCGCAACCAATCAGTTTGTATGATAAGGGTTTGTTGATAAGGCTAGAGAGAAGAGGTACAATATTTGCGCGACAGGACATCGATAACATTCATGACGTACGAACAAAACATTTCACGGTAAAACAACTCAACATTACTAAAATTTTTGTTTAATTGCTACTATGATATACGTATTATTACAAAACCTAACTCATCAATAGCTAACAAAAAACGAAAAAAAAAACCACTTTATTTGTTGTTATTATAGATCCCTCTCACTACTAAATATATGTTCTTCGGTATTATACCAAAAACTGAAATATTAAAGTGGAGTTCTCCAATACCCAATAGTTAAAAAAAAAAAAATTTCCAGTTTAAACCATTACATTAATAGTTTCTCCAGATTTTCATGTTTCCCACGATATTTTTTTATTTCAAATATTTTCTTGATTCACCAGGAGTTGCCGAAACTTAAAGAACAATCTATTAACATTGAGGTTCTGCGCACAAAAAAATTGAATTATTAGAGAATTTTTTTGGGGGTTCGGACAAGGTAGATCCAAAAAAAAAAAATACAAATTTAAAAAAAGGGAATATTTTTCAAAGATTATCTGCCTATAAAAAGATAATCTTTTAAAAAAATACACATTTTTTTTTGGATCTACCTTGACCTAATCCAAAATAAAATCATCTAATGATAATAATTACCATATAACTTTACTAATGATAATATTATAATAGTTTAAGAGGAAAAATCATTTGTGTAACTAAGAATACTTTTAAGAATAATATAGAATTTAAAAAAATAATAATGAGATCAAGCCAAACTGTCATTAATTAATAAAAAAAAGCTTTAATTAAATGAGAAGACAAAAATTACTACATTAGTTAAATACCGAAGTGGAATGAGGCGTTACCACAAAACTTGAATCCCGGCTCGCTCATTCGGACACGCGATGTTGTAATTCGCCTATAGATGAGTATTCCAATTATCGATGGATCGATCCGAAACAATCGAGCAAACACTAACCAAGTCGTACAAAAAATAGGGAAACGCAACACTCCTTTGGCCACCGAGTGATTGGTCATCACAAAACCGGGAGTTTCGCCTTCTTCATCATCAGCACAAAGTTCTGTTTCCATGATATAGCATTGCTCTTCAGAAGCAAGGAACTTCATTTAATGGTGAATACCATAGGAGAAACCAGTAGATACTAGTGACAGGTTGAAAGGAGAGTTTGTTGCCCGTAGATATTATTCTAAGATGATTTTAGTTGGGGTTCGGTCAAGTGAACCCCAACTAAAATCATCTTAGGATACTAGTGACATTTTAAGGAGCTTCATTACTCTATTCAAACTTCTTTCGGAGTAAGGAACTCCTAAAAGATGTTCCATACAAGAGACCCTACCACTTGACCAAGATTTCAAGGTAAATTACATACTTTTAGATGTCCAAGACAGGCGGAATATAAAATGCAAGAAGAACTTTTCAGTAAAACTAACTTTAAAAAATAACTTCGGAACAAATGAAGGATAAAACAAGTATGGTTTTTCACAGTTCAATATAATAATCCAACGACATAAGATATACCTTCCATAAAATAATTAACAAAATTATTATCTAGTTAAATTTTATCTGCCCTAAAGACGTTTCGGTAGCATGCGTCGAACTTACAGATGTAATTACGGATCCTCAAAAAAGTGGATTTTTTAAAGATTTCTTCTAACTAATGGTACTTCAGTAAATGTTACTATTATATGAATGTTTCTTGCATTGAATATTACTAAGGAAAAGTAAATAGCCCATATAAATTGATCAAGAAACGTGGGTACTTTTAATTGTAGAACGGAAATGAGCAACTTTTGCATATATATACAAAAAAGAACAATAAATTTTTAAAAAATCAAGTATTTTAAACGAACTATAATTTAAAAAAAACATCTATATTACAAATAAATATAACATAATAATAATAATCATGTGCATATGTATATATATATATTATGTAGAGTACGATACTCAATTCTTTGTATTTAATTAGAAAATTTGCCGGTAGGTAGCTTGACAGTTCAGGAAGATGAAGGGGTCTGTTAAGAGTGCTTAGCATATATTAAGTTGGAGTAAACAAATTGTTACGGTCGGGTGGATGAGGGAAAAAAGGAGAGATACGAGGAGAGAGAGAGAGAGTAGACGTGAACATGTGTAACACTGACTCTAATGTGAGGGCCCGGACACCTTGAAGAGTTAGGACATTCAATTTGGTGTGTATCGTTAGCATATCGGCGGGAGGCGTATAGGAAAGTGGGAGAGGGGGGGGGGTACATTAACTCTATCGCCACACACGGGCAGCCATCACATTTTATTGTGGGGCGGTATCACTGCCACCAAATGCCAGCGGGCTTCCGAACAGCGCTTCTTCTCCCCCCCGACCACTGCGGCTCCGAATGTCAACGGCCACATTTAGAGCAATTTACAGAGGCGGTATTCCTTCCCCTGCGGTAGCCATCTTGATATTGTACCCCACCTTCAGGATGTGCNGGGGGGGGGGGGGGGGGTACATTAACTCTATCGCCACACACGGGCAGCCATCACATTTTATTGTGGGGCGGTATCACTGCCACCAAATGCCAGCGGGCTTCCGAACAGCGCTTCTTCTCCCCCCCGACCACTGCGGCTCCGAATGTCAACGGCCACATTTAGAGCAATTTACAGAGGCGGTATTCCTTCCCCTGCGGTAGCCATCTTGATATTGTACCCCACCTTCAGGATGTGCCTCACAACAAAAGGGAATAGCTGGTATCCTTGTAGAACGGAACCCATCCCCAAGAATCGTGTATTTCTAGTATTCACAAAGCATTATCAGTAATGTATAATGTGCTTAGTGGATAATTAATCAACGTCCAATGAGATGATTCTATGAAAGGGTGAAGCTTTCGAAGCTTTGTACAAGCACATGCTTTTAGGACGTCTCAAATTTTGACTTTAGAGAAGACGAGCAGAGGTGTTCTTCATATTGTCCCTTGGTTGAGCGCAGATTCAGTACAGGCATTTTCCTTCAGGAGGCGCTTTCGAAGTTTTGTACAAGCACATGCTTTTAGGACGTCTCAAATTGTGACTCAATGAGAAGACGAGCAGAGGTGTTATTCATATTGTCCCTTGGTTGAGCGCAGATTCAGTATAGGCATTTTCCTTCAGGAGGCGCTTTCGAAGCATTATACAAGCACATGCTTTTAGGACATCTAAAATTGTGACTCAATGAGAAGACGAACAGATGACGAGTAGAGGTGTTCTTCATATTGTCCCTTGGTGTAGCGCAGATTCAGTCTAGGCATTTTCCTTCAGGAGGCGCTTTCGAAGCTTTGTACAAGCACATGCTTTTAGGACGTCTCAAATTTTGTCTTTATGTCTAAATTGAGCAGAAGACGAGCGGATGAGTCTGCCTTTGCTCTGTCACTTTGTTGATTGCAGATTCAGCCTAGGCGTTTCATTCGCACTAACATTCGACTTCAATGCGAGACAATCAATTTCAAATTACATGGAGCCATTTTTTTTTTTTTTCAAACAGAACCGTCCTTCCATAATGGTTCGGTTCGAGGCTTGGCATTTTATCATTAATGCTTTAATTTTTAAACGAAATAGACTAAACTCTAATTATATGTTTCTCGGAGTCTTCAATTACAAGAGTAGACGTAGTTACAAACGAATCAATGATCGATTTTGATGCATAATTAAATATTAAAATGTAGAAAAAGTTTAGACCCTGCTCTTAAATAACTTTGTCAGGCTTGTCACAAATGAGGAGTTGAAGCTTGGACAAATGCTGTTGTCTGTAGCAGGCCATCAATACGTGGGGGAGGAGGGTGATGTGCGGTGGATGTAACATGTGTGTTAGCAAGTCGTGCAAGTTTGATAGGGTGGCCACGAGGCACGCCACTGTCGCCTCCACCGAGGAGCAGTGAACGAACCTGTGACAAGAATAACAGTTCCCTGCGGGCTTACACATCATATAAAAGTGGCTCACCAAATAACGACACATAAAAATCAGTGGAAGGTACATGTACTAACGTTATGTACTTACATATATAAATTATTAGTATCTCATAAACTGATAATGAGGAAAGAATGCATGTAATCTTCAAAAATAATTTTTAATAAATAAAAAGTAAAGTATACCACATAATGAAAGCAATGAAAAAGTCAATATTTTTAGACTTGACTCATGAAGTCTAAAAAACATGTTGATATTTTAAATAATGAATTTATTACTCAACATCGCAAG
>KZ807745.1:223013-234246 GCA_000696205.2 Oncopeltus fasciatus | reverse complement strand
AATTATCAAAAAAATATTTTATTAAATCCCATAAAGAACGTGATTTTTCATTTTTTTTATTAAAGTTAAATATGAATAAACTTTTTCTTTAAATGACAGTGTGATAATTATTAATAAATAAAACAAAAAAGGCACCAGCGTAATTATGAAAGAGAGAACATAAACCTATATAGTAATTATTATTGTTTATCTTAAACCATAATGCCCATTTATGGTTTAAGATAAACAATAATTCAAGTAGTTTGAGTTCTTTTGCTACAGATAAAAAAAAATTGTATCCTAAACTAGTGTCTATGAAAAAAAAATATTAATAAAAAATTTCATTAAATGTTAGATAATAATTTAAATTGTTAATTAAAGCAATTAAAATACAATAGTTTGTTTTTAAATTTTTTGAATCGTAATATAACCCAGAAAAAATTGGAAGTTGGCCGGCATAGTCATGCATGTTATGTGGACACTATTTTCTTTCTGAACCTTTTTAGTTTTATTATAGATTGATTACTTTGTAACTGTTAGTGGAATTTTCGCTTCGTTCATCGTGTGATTGAGATGAGAACATTCCCCCTGATACAGAGCAAAAATATCTAGTGAATGATAAGGGAGATTAAAGGGATAGGAGAAGAAAACTCAAACAGAAATAAATATAATTTAGCAGCTGTAATGCAGGACAAACAGTTTTATGCAAACCTGTAGGACTTAAAACAGGTATATTTGTTAGATGTACAGAAATATGAGAACCTTAGATGATGTTTTCTTTACGGGAAAGTTTGTTACACAACTTGAATTTATTTTTTATTTTTTGTGATCCACGGCTCTCTATGTGACTATAAGCAGTTTCTTACAGTATAACTAAGATGCGAATCCTTAAAGTCAGATGAACTAATCACTAAACAGATTCCGTTCTGTCCGAAATTAGGACAAAATTACAAAATTTTCTTTCGTAACGTATTTGCGTGTGTGCGTAGAGAGAGTGAATGAGTAGGGGGGGGGGGGGAATGAACTCTTTCAATAGTATGGACTACTAATGTATCTCTACTGGATTCAGACGACTCAAACAAGAATAAATACTCAAAACATTATTTTTAGTATTAAATTGAGTCATTTTTACTAATCAGGTATGACACTTTTTTAAAGCAATTGCATAATTTTAATGTAAATCACGCTTAGTTAACAATATTGCAACATGAGGATTTAAATTATCTCTAACCGTTTACAAGATGGCGTAGGATTTTTAAGTGCTTCATACACAGTAATAAAAACAATAAAGTATAGTGATTTTTCGATCAGAATTTTGGAAGTTTTCTGCTGTTTAATAAGAATAAGTAAACATAGTAAAACGCCTAATCAATCCCGGTTTTTTATATGGGTAACGTGCCAGTCGGTAAGAATTTCAGCCACATTCCAGTGACCTCTCAGTCGAATAGGTGCTGAATGGCAGAGACAGTGGTCAGATAAACGGGAGTCAAGAAAAAATTGGCTTGCTCTTCCCTCCGCAGAGAGAAAGAGAAAAAAAAAAGGGGTGGAGATGAGAACAGTATATAAAGAATCCCTGGAGCGGGACTTTGAGGAGCTGAATGAGTGAATGAACGGTTCTCCCTGAAGCCGTCATCAGACACTCAACAAGCCTACTATATCCGGGCCCGGGCAAGATAACATCTGGGCACCAAGACCGGTAGCCGTCCGTCCACCCCGCCCCGCCACCCGCCGACAGACACCGAGGGGGAGAGAGGAAGGGAGAAAAAACACAAATAAAAGGCTCCCAGATAGCCATCACTAAACATAAACCCGCCCGGAATAACTTTAATAATCATACTTTCGACAATGCTATCGTAGAATCAGAGATCCGAGCAAGAGATTCACATGTGAAATGTATAATAATATAAATAATAGGTTAGAGACATGTAATAAAACAGGGTGAAAAATCTTTATAAGGCAGGAACATCTTCAGAGAAGAAGAAGAAGTGTAATTTTAATGTATAATGCATACTTATGTACATATTTTAATGCAGCAATATAATGTAAATGAAACATTGGAGAAGAAAAAGAAGAATAATGTCAGTCATAAACAAAGCAAATTGTTTCATCAGAATATCGTATAGTTCTCCAAATTATCTAGTCTGGTCATATATTCTTCTTTAAAAAAAAATCTTTGGGGATAGTAATTAGTTGTATTACGAATTGTCTATTCGTTTGAGGGAAAAGCTATGAACCAAGTCATACATATATACACAAAAGGCGTTGGTCTGAGTAACGAATGTCCTATAAGCTATGGCAAGAGGCTAGATGAAATAGAAAATTTGGAAGTTAAATCTAAGTTATTTGACTGAGTTATTTCAAAAAAATAGAGGAGAATAAGTTCTTTCCATACTTCTTGAAGAGATATAAGAGTAGTATCTTCACTATATGCCATGCTAATCCACTCGTATGGACAAGAACGCTGATGATTAGCAGTATGAGGTAATTTCTAAACCATATTGATGTCTTTCCTTTAATAAAATTTCGTGAATTATTCACATCAGTTAGAATCTTCATACGACTATTTATCTTCAATTCTTCACCTAAACAAAATTTACTAACGGTTGAAAATCACTAATATCCTGAAAATTTAAAAGACTTGTTGAACTGTTGCTTGGTTGTACAAGCCCTACTCCACATTTCTTTATAGTGAAAAAAGCCGAATTTGGCCGTCTTTAGGCGAATATTTTAAACATATTTGTTATTGGTGAAATTCACAGAGATATACCATTTCTAAAAAAGAAAAAATGTGGATTAGAAAGGATGTTAACTATTCAAATGAAGAGTTTTTTTTTTGACCGTATGTATTATTATTAGATGATTTTATTTGGGGTTCGGCCAAGGTANTTTTTTTTCAAATTGGTTCTTTTTCAAAATCTTTTAAATTTTCTTACATAGCTTTCGACATTCATACTCTTGATATCACATTATATTATTGCAATTCTCTATTATATTATTGTCAATTATTATTGTATTCTCATGACAATGTACTTCTACGGTCCTGAAGATGGCTTACGATGTAAGCCAAAACGTTGGCAGGTAATTTTTTTTTAAATACACTTTTTTTTAAAAATTTGTATTTTTTTTTTTTTTTGGACCTAACTTGACCGAACCCCAACAAAAATCATCTGATATTAACTATTATATTAAAGATTGAACTTGTATGATTGAGCGTCTCCCCGCCCGGTCGACCTTGAGTTAGCAGCAGCGAAATTGCCTTTTGCTTTCATCGTCATTTAGTCGTTTATTCTCAAATTAATCAATGACTTTCATTGACGTCCGTCGATGTGGGGACCTGGTAAATCTGCCTAGTTCCCCAACGAGGCTTCCCGAACTGGCTATACTGTCCTATTATATTTATTTTTAGGGACAATATAATTTATTGGTAATATTCAGACTGGCAATTACTGTTCCTGATGGGAAACAGGAGCTGCACCTAATGTTACTGCATACACCTGACTCTTAAACACAGTGATCAGCCTACGCCAGTCCAGTCGTTGCCCTCTCGTTTGAATTTATTTTTTCTTTCTTCTCTTTCATTTCAATTTTTTTTTCTCTCTACCGATCCCCTCCCCCCTCCCTCTCACTTCTAAACCTCTCAGATGTAGAAATGATATTAGAATAATTATGGGCCCCGTATTTTAATGTGATTGCCCGGAATCCCGTCTCGACGTACAATAATAAATAACAGTCACATTAATAATAACTTTGTGTTTATTATTCTTGTTTTTTAATTAATTACAAGCGGGCAAGGTCCCCGGGTCCGAGGACACTAGCGCTATTAAGCAGAGCGTATTATACTTGTTCTAATTGTCCAAATTATCCGGCTTCTTCCTCTTCGCATTTCGTTGCTTTGCTTTTATTCCTGATTATTGTCTGATTTTATGTCCATTAATAAATCATAAATTTAAATAAGACGAAACAAAACAACTATTGAATTAAATCATTATTTAAAAACAGGTTGAGAAATTCCAAACCACCAGTCACACACACACACACACACACACACACACACACACACACACACACACACACACACACACACACACACACACACACACACACACACACACACACACACACACACACACACACACACACACACACACACACACACACACACACACACACACACACACACACACACACACACACACACACACACACACACACACACACACACACACACACACACACACACACACACACACACACACANACACACACACACACACACACACACACACACACACACACACACACACACACACACATATATATGAGTGTTAAACAATATATAAAATCTAAGGATTTTTATGGATGTACTCATTTTGGGGTGTGAATTCAATGTGTATTGAAGTAAAAAAACCTCAAACCCTCCTCAGTATTCCTTAATGGTATACATTGGAATATTTAGCCATACCAAGCTAAGAAAACTACAAATATAGTACATATCTTGTAACGATCTTGGATTGGATAAATTCCCTGTCAACAAACCATTGCTATTTCTGAAAAGATTATATTGTAAAAGTTTAATGATATCTGATAAATTTATGGCAAATTCTCAGTACACTGTATTTCACAATGGGTATACATTTTGACTAGTTTTGTTAGAAAAACAATCGAAGATCAAATTTTGATGAAATCTGTAAAACTTGATTCCCAAGAATTACAGTCAAGAACACACTTTTTCATCAATACATATAACAGAAAGTCACTAAAATTGATAACTTATATTAGCCGTTCAGACATGTTTTTTTTAAATCATCAAAACACTAAAACAAAATTCTTTTCTTGTAATCACAAGGCAGAAAAGAGACAGTTCTGGGAAGCCATTGTTTTATGTAAATCATTTTACCGAATTAAATTTTGAACAAATAGTTCTGTTCATTTATCGTTGTTACAGGCAAACAATAGAAATTTCAAAGGTGATGGAGTTCTTTTGTTTTTTCTTCTTGCCTTTATTTTTATATTATTATAGATAACTGGTATAAACTGGAACTGTAAAAACTATTATAAAAGGTATAACTGGTAAAAATCAGATATTCATCTGATTTCTGGGACTCATTATATTTATAGCAATAAAAATAACTCAAATTAAAATTAAATAAGAGATAGATTGATAGGCAAATCAAGTTTGTCACCCTTGTTTTCCTTAAGACAAACCTCCAATTGGATTTTCCCCAATATTTCATTGAACAGAAACATTTAGGTACTTTGTAAAAGTCACCAGATTTACCTAAAGAAAGCTATCATTTTTTGCATTTAAAAAAAAATTATACTGCTTTGCGTATTAGTCTATCTTTACACTATTTGGTTGAGAAAGAAAAATTAATAGCTCCCGAGAAATAAAAAAAAAAAAAAAAAACTGGAAAAAAAACAGTTCATCCAGGTGGAACATTTGATAAGGTAACTAATGGAAACTCCATATGTCCAAGGCAACATAGGGGAGTTTCCTGCCCCCTCTAGAGAGTTAGACAAGCTCTACAAATCCAACACATGACAGAGAGATCAATAGACTTATTATTTTTCTAGAGCAAAACAATGGTGATCTTCGAGTAAATCGAAATGATGGCCGTTGTCTCCGGGAGAATCCTTTGTCGACAACACCTTATGAATTCAAAGCAACAAAGATTAGACACAATTATATTATTACCATATCTTAGAAGGTATAATAGCCATAGGTAATTTTAGAGTGACTCATTCTTTTGAAAACAAATCGCCTTCGACCTCACTGGAGACGTTATCTGATGTTTTTCTTTTTTTCTTTTTTTTTTTTTTTTTTTTCTTCCATAACCGATAAATATTTAATAACTTCATAAAATGTAGGCCCACTCCTTATTTTCTTTTTATACAATGACATATTAAAATAAGAAAAAAATATTCATGGGCCGTCCGGTGATTCAGTAATGCCATTTTTGTGTATTCAAGCGATACCATCTAAGACCGCGCTGACTAGACAATATAAGAAATTAAAAGCCGAAATAGCTCTCTAGTAAAATTACTAAATCCCTTTAAAAGGGATAATTATTAAAATTATCTATTTTCACACAATTCCTATTAACTCACTTTAGACATGAACATTTTATAAACTGGCTGTTTTTTTTTCTCTACAGTGTCATGTATATGAAATACACTTTCTCAATGAATAAACTGTGAGAGACATTTCTTTAAAAAAGAACAAAAAAAAACTAGCAATTTTACTGAATTACTTTTACTCCGAATTTACTTTGTTTTCTATAAAAGAGAAAGTTGGTCATTATTGACATATTCGATAACTTGATATTGGCATGAGTTTTCAAATTAAGGTTAAGTGTATACAACCCTGGCTAATGTTGAGGAGAGAAGTCTAAGCCCCTTCCAATCACTAATATCAACCAAATTGGAGTCTTTTGAGAAAATTTTGTCTACATTAAGTGTTGGATATTAAATTTTACACTAATAAGTGCCATAATTTTTTTTCCCCATAACACTCAATAATAATATTCAATTTTATTTTAATATATTTATACAAATGTCTACCCAAACAACCTCTAAACAGTGGCAGGTTTTTAGCAGTTATCCTTGAGTCAGCCACTTACTTACTCGTTGAAAAAAAAAACAAAAACAAAATAAATCAATCAGTTAAAAATGTAAAACAACAGTTTGGCTAAGCTTAGGGCTATTCCTCAAACCAAGCTAAGCTTGGTACGGCGCAGAAGTGACATATGGAGTTTTGGAATGTGTCTAGAATTGCTCTTAATTAAAAGAATAATCAGGCTAAATACTTCTATGAATAGTGACGCTTGAAGCGTTAGTTGTGAAAGACAATTTTCCCCCCTTGTACAGCTCGTAAATCACAATTGAGGGCACATAATTTTATAGCCTCAAGAGTAGATAGGGGTACATAAAAATAGGGCCTTCCATATAGATAAAATGAAATAAAGGCCTCAATTTAAAGAAAGGACTGTAAAATTACATGTTTTTAGAAAATTCTTTCGAGGAGTAAGAGTAGAAGTAAGATAGAGAGAGATGTGTGTGTGTGTGTGTGTGTCCCTCCAAGAGGTTATCAAGAATTAGGACCCAGAACGATCACCCAGCTCTCTGGAAAAATGACCATCGCTTAGCTGAATGTGTTTTTAAATGTGCAGGAGGTGCAGAGATATAGATCTCCGTGGGCACATGAGTACACACAAGAGGCACATCCTTATCTTATATGCTACATACAAATATACATATATATGTGGTACACCAAATTAAAAGATAAGTAATAAGAAATCTGCCAAAGATTAACAGGCTTCTAAAAACGTTAAAATATAGAGGAAAAAAGATCACAAAGAAAAAATGTATTTTATATATAATGTAGAGAATAAAGAAAAATATTATATTAATTACTATGAAGTCTTCGTAAGGAAAGCTTTGTGGGATAATGAACTTTAGGACTTTGGGATACAATTCAAAGTGGGGATGCCTAAGAAATAATTTGTTTCAAATTTATTTAGTACTTTTCATATATTTTTCAAATTAGAAAACTACAGAGATAAAAATGAATAACAGTTTAAATTTACACAAGCACTCTTAAAGGGTTTCATATGATAATTACTTTTAAATACATATTCAAATGCGTCATTACAAGTGTCGGCTCACTATTTACATGACATTATTAACACAAGTGTCAAATCCAATAATAATAATAACAGTTTTAAGAATTCCTTCGATTCTAAAGCTTTTTTTCCATGTACAGTAGCAAGAATATGGGTGAGGTGGAAAGTAAGCCTTGAGAACAGTCCGTTTTCATTTCTTGACTTTATGAAAAAGGATTGGTCGGGGATTCGGTCATGAGATTTTAATAAATAAAAAAACAATGTGTAAACAAAGAAGTTTTAATTATTGCCAAAGTTTCAGCCGAAATTACAGGACCTCTTCAGTGCAATCAGAGTGATAGATGGAGAGAGTCTCCTGCTTTAGGGTAACTAAAGCATGACTTGACATCACTTCCATTGCCCTTAAGAAGACCTGAAATTTAGGTACAAACGTTAGTAATAATAACAACTTATTTTTATCAGTTACTGAATAATTTTGAAAAGCAATATATAAATAAAACACTTCATCGAAAAGGGTTCGAGGAATTTTATGAAACTTTTAGCTAATACAAAACGTTTTAGGGGTAAGTGAGTAATGAAATTAGTACTAGTGATTAGTAACAGATATTTCATACGTGCTGATAAGAGAATACATTTTATAGTACCATCAGGACAGTGAATAAGATATTAAGATAATTACAGTACCCATGGTCTACTTAAAAAGGTTAATCAATCAATAATAATAATAAAATCATATTTTTAATATGTATTTTACTCTAATGGAAGAAATTGGCAGGTTACTGTATACCCTGAAATGTTGTAAAAGAGGAATTGAAATAATAGCGCTCGAAATAATAACTATAAAAAAATACTTAATATTTTTCAATCTAGTACATGATACAAATCATACCGAAATAAAAAGATATAAAATATAAATGCAAATTAATTACAGTTAACAGTGTTTATAATTTCAAAATAAGCACAATCTAAAATTTACCTTTTTTTTTTTTTTTTTTTTTTATCATTTTTTTTTTTCTTAGGATATTTTAGTTGGGGTTCAGTCAAGGTAGATCCAAAAAACACAAATTTAAAAAATGTATTTTTTAATAAAGGATTATCTGCCAACGTTTCGCCTTACATTGTAAGCCATCTTCAGGGCTATCATGAAGATGAGAGAGGACGTCCTGTCCTGTAATGGAAATGTGAACTTGGCGACAGGACGTCCTTTCTCATCTTCATAATAGCCCGGAAAATGGCTTACAATGTAAACCGAAACGTTGGCAGATAATCTTTTTAAAAAAATACACTTTTTTTAAATTTGTATTTTTTTTGGATCTACCTTGACCGAACCCCAACTAAAATCATCTAAGTCTAAAATTTCCCGAATTTAAAACTATCCAAAACTAAAATTTGAAAAATACAGTCACACTGTAGACATGGGTGGTCGGCATTTCATTAGAACTGACTTTTTCACTCGTAATAAGGATGTGATGCGTTCCTAAAGAATGCTCGGATCATTAGAGTTCTACAGGCAGACAGAAAGACAAAAACGCCTGCTTTTGAGGCAATGGGGCCTCGGACCACTTAGCGGGACCACAACCACCTGCCCCTCCGAAATAAAGCTCAAACGAAATTTAATAACGAAGCAACTGAGGGGGGGGAGGGAAAAAAAATATTCTGGACGGATTTGTCTAAGTTGTGGAATAGCCTTTGGGAGGTACGAGTAATAATAACTCGGCATCATTAATATAAGTAAATAAATGAACAGACAATACTTCAGGTCGGAGGCTGACAGTAAGAATAATGACAGCTCTTCCTCAGACAAAGCCGATTGACTGCCTGCATTAATTTTCAATACTTCCCCCCCACCCACTCTCCCAGTTCAGCGGCCATCTTCCCCCTGTGGCGGTGAGGGGGGGTGGGGTGGTTTTCTTATGTTTATTATAAACATATAAGTGCGTGAGTGTGAGTCTGCATTCAAACAGCTGCTAGCGAGTGATGGATTCGAAAAGGTGTATCATACATAGCCATCCGCCACATAGCTGCCTTTTCTCTAGTGACTCATACTCTTCACTCAGCATATAGAGGATTTTTTTTTTTTCTTCCCGAGACCATAGTTGTCTTTTTAAATCTTAGATCACGCACCTTTTAACCTGCCCCCTCTAACAACGCGATAATTATGTGTGTAAATAGACAGAGGTCACTCTGGAGAGGTATCGTAACCAAGAGAACAAGTGAAAACATTCATTCTTTTTGACTATGAAAGTTAACTTAACAGCGAGGGGTTAAATGAGGATTATTTTATTATCCTTGATATAAAAACTATTAATAATATGAAATAAATACTTTAAAAAAAAATGAACATTTCTAAAAAAAATTAATTAATTTTTAGATATTTATTTAGCTTATTATTTTGATTAAATTAACAAATTAAATTTTAAAAATTTCATAAATTTATCGAGATTAAAAGTAATTTGAATATGAATCAATAACACTGAAGATTTGTTGACTTAAATTTATCATCCTAAAATAATTCTTGAGGAAGCCATATCCACTTTTACTAGTAGAGTTGTAGTTCTAGACATAATAGAAATACTTTTTCACGAGCAAAGAGTCAATTAGTTTTTTATTATTCACCTATCCAATATTTGGCGATAAAGGCAAAAAATTACCTCCCTACCACCGACTAAGGATGTTATCCAACAAATTGCAAGAAGTTCAAATACAGTAATTAATTGCACTATATATATATATATTCAAATGGAGAGTTTTATGTCCGTAGATGTTATTATTAGATGATTTTATTTGGGGTTCGGCCAAGGTACATCCAAAAAAATACAAATTAAAAGAAAAAGAGTGTATTTTTTTAAAGATTATCTGCCAACGTTTCGGCTTA
The DNA here is from genome assembly GCA_000696205.2 of Oncopeltus fasciatus. Taxonomy (NCBI): domain Eukaryota; kingdom Metazoa; phylum Arthropoda; class Insecta; order Hemiptera; family Lygaeidae; genus Oncopeltus; species Oncopeltus fasciatus. Next base: position 223,770 of record KZ807745.1, on the reverse strand, counting down.
CATTGTAAGCCATCTTAAGGGCTACCTATCATGAAGACGAGAGAGGACGTCCTGTCACTAAGTTCACATTTCCATGACTGACAAGAGAAACTATGATTATTTTTCTCAATGGGAATTGTTTGATTTCCTTCAGTAGAATTTACTGTAGCTGTCGAAATCACTTCATTTTACAAAACCCATGTTTATTTCTAGCTAGAGCAGTAATTCATAGATTTTCTTATTCAAAGATAAAATGTAAAACCTCAATTAGAATAATGATCGGTTAAAAGATTAAACCGATGAGGGAATTTAATACATAAACGATGAATACAATATACAGGAAGCTGTGTTTTTATCATACAGCTTGACTAATTTGGGATATACAGAACTCATAATTTGTTACAGTGAAAGACATAGCACAGGGGAAAAATGTAAATATACAAATTTTCGGATATTAGTAAAATAAGTTAAGTGATACATTTAATACCTTACGAGGGAAGTAATTAAAAATTTTTGAACTATCCTACAAGATGATTTCCACCCTGGCTTTTAATTCCCTGAGTCGTTATAATCCCGCGGCTGGACCGGGCGGTGGGAGAGGTAATAATTTAATCAGGAAACCCAAACAAAATCCTTAAGATCTTTATTTAAGGGGGTTAGGTGGTGGGGGGGACCGACTCCTGCACAGCTTTATGTTTATCTTTCGAAACGGTGAAATAATTTTAATTTTAAGAGGGTGAGAGGGGTAGGTGGGCGCGGAGTGAGGAAGGGGGGGGGG
>KZ807745.1:210624-220806 GCA_000696205.2 Oncopeltus fasciatus | reverse complement strand
CTCCCTTAACATATGCATAATATATAATATATATAAATGAATTCCAAACCAAAAGGTGGATATGTATATTGCCTGTGGTCAATTAAAAAGTATATTTCCCAACAAAAAGAGCTTGGCATGATACATTGAGATAATGTCACTGATATTATTTTTAATTTGTTTTTTACATTTTTTACCTCACATGGGACCATGAGACTTATAAGAGGGAAACATTCAGGGATACCACCCTATTCTAACTACTCATACCACAGGATAGGCATTTATGTTTTTAAATTATCTTTCCCAATACTCGAATCAGGTCGTCTTCCTTAAAATATTTTGTACTCCTTATCAACGAATTTGAGTCCTTATAGAATGGAATAATACATGTTAATAACTAATTTTAGCACCTCATAGCACAGAGATATAATTCATTTTTTTTAAATATATAATATAAAATCACAATCTACCTATCTATCGGTCTAGAGAAGGTTCATAGAAATAGTCTTCTCTACGCTTCCATTACACTAACTGAAAGTAAGAATGAGAAATCTGTACTTAAGTACACCATTTGAAAACATGTCACCCTTCTAGTGCAGGTTCACACGCAGTAATCCCAGGATGTGTGAGGGCTGAAGTACAGGACCGCGATCAGCCCTAAACGGATTACTCTCGGCTCGTGGCCGGGACAGACAGACTCGGACACACTATCACAGAGTGGCGACCTCTCCACGCGGGGGGGTTTCGCGAGGGGGTGGAAAAAATAACCCCTTTTTGGGATAGATTGCATTTTTTTTTTTCATTTACCAATTGACTCTCGGACATCGATGGTTAAAATTTCGTATAACTAAATTCGGTGAGAGTGAGTGGAGCCGGTAAAAAAAAAAAAAAAAAAAACAAGCGAGGGGAATGAAAAAACGATGATGACGGGATGCTGAGCTGAGTAACGAGACGCCAAAAACATTTAGCTGTCATGTGCTGTTTCAAAAATTTCACATTCGGCGGATCAGAGTAAATTATCTTTTAAAATTGTTCACCATTTCGCAAATTGGCGTTTCTCAAATGTCAGCTGACTTAACTACATAATAATTTACTATAGCTAATAACTTTCATCATCAATGTAATGTAATGTAGGACTTACATAAAAAAATAATAACGATATAAATTAAATAATGAGTTTCGAGAGATAGTAAATTCCATTTGCCATGCGAATACTCAAAACTATAAACATGAAATATTATTGATAATTAACAGTCAAACAGTATTTTAGATGACTAATTTTTATAATGTTAAGTTATACTATTCATATTCATAATTTAATACATACTAAAACCAAGAATAACTTTTTAAATTAAGTTATTTACCTATTTTTTAAAATCTTGATGTCTCGAATACTTTTCTCGGTCTTATGTTTATAATTTATTGTTTTATAATTTCAGATACTACTCTTTTTCTTCATTTTTTCAACTCCAGTAAAATGTAAGAAACATAGATTGGGACGTACAGAAATACATATTGAAAATTAGTATTCGGATTTCTTAATACTATTATAAATATACAATAACGTGATTCTTGAATATCTGTGAATAATAAAATTCTAAAAACAAAGCAAAAAATATTATCGCACAATTTACGAAAACGGTTATATATCAAAAGTAATATATAATTATTTAATAGATTAATGACCTATATAGTAAAATACTCTTCCGCTCTAAGTTCGCATCGTCCACACCTCCAAATTAATGTTTTTATATTTTGAAGCTTGTTAAATAAAATTTGTTATTAACTAATTCTGATAACCTTCTACAAAATAATAGACAGTAAATTTATCTTATGATATATGACCTTCTCGTTCAAGATGTTGGCTACATATCTACTGTACATGATATCATGTACTGATGAGACTATAGATAAATTAGAGCGAAAGACTGATCCAAACATAAAAGTATAAATCTTTAAGAAAAAATGTGAAGGGCAAAAATCGATGACAATAAACAAAACAAATAAATAAATATTGTCGGGAATTCTCAGAAGAATTATCATCGGCCCAATTATTTTGCTAAAAAATGAATCAAATTTATAAGGACTACAAATTGGCTGGTGACTGTTCAATAAATAATTCACTTTCTTGAAGCGTTCCACAGCCAACAAACCTCACCTCTGGAGTTAATATTAAACTGAGAAAAACCTTCAAACACTGCCACTTAACCCTTTCTCCGGAGGGTGGGGAGTAGGTTTTAGGGGGTTAAAAACTAAAAGAAAGACTGCTCTTTTCTGAAAAGAAAAGGAAGAAAAGAGTTTGTTTAATTAATTAGTTTCACATTTTAATTAAAGGGGCTGGCTCCTGCCGCAGGAGGGGTGGCGAAGGAGGGGTGGGGGTTGGAGGGGAGGTTTCAGTGGGGGAAGGGTAAGTGAAATAAAATAAACATTAATTAAATAACCGGCTGGAGCTCGGTCACCAGACCGCCTCAGGACGGCATATTTTTGTAGAAAGACGATTTCGTTCGATGAAATTTTGGCAGACTTAAAAACTAAACGTGTAAAATTACTTCCACAAGACCTATGAAAACATTGGATATTATTCTACTCTGGGCTAGAAAAACCAGTCCAATGATCTAAAAGATATTCAGAAATGAAGAGCATTTTAAAATGGTATAATTTTATAAGCCTAGGTAACGATTTTTCAGCAATTTTTTTTAGTAGAAATAGGGGTTATTTAGTTGGGAAGAACATGGAAGCTACCTACAGGAAAAGCGATTGAATCTTTTTATAACTCTAAAGTTAAGGAGTTATCCAGGACTGGATTTGGCTGATGCCTAGTGGAAGATATGGAAGAGAAGTGTGGTTTAGGAAACACCCTAATCTTAAATATCTGAAGCAAGAGTGTTATGTAGGAATGATCATACAAAAGCGGAGCTTGAATACACACCCCCAGATGATACCGAGGATCGTCTCATTGTTGGGGAACGCGAAAAACACCCCCAAGCTTCAGCAGTAAGTACGCAAGACGTGGTTTTTCTCCTCCCTTAACATATGCATAATGTTGCGGTTAGCATTGGTGTGGGGGGTATGTATGTGTGCCCATTATTGAGCGAATCCCCCAGAGCATACCAGAGCACATTAGTAACCTGTTCGGAAGGGCGATAACTCGCCCGGCAAAGCGCGGGGGCGGACCCCTCCCGCGACAGGGGCGGGAAAGAGAGACGAGAGGGATGAAGAGACAGGCGGGTAAGAAGCGTGCATTATTCCCTCACTCAACAATAACAAATACCCCCACAGCGAGAGAGAGAGAGAGAGTGAGCGAGAGGCGGCTGAAATACGAGTATCGTGTGTCGCCCGGAGGAGGCCCACGCGCCTCCGACAGAGCGCTGCACCTCCACTCGCCGTCCTGAAAAGTGGAGGAGACATTAGGTGAAAGAGAAGATTGAGAGGGAGTGGGGGAAATGGTTCGGAAAAGAAACACCGATAAACGGCCATACATCACAAGCGTTCTCCTCAGATAAAAACTCCGAATTAAACCAGAAAACGAAAGAATATATTAACATAAAAATTCTGGGGGATTTTTCCTTTTCCTCTTATAATATATTTCTTTTTATCACCATGACCTGGATTATAATAATATTTCAGGTGCTCTTTCCGCCTTTTTACCCAGTTAATAAAGAGACATATATCATCTGAAGACAAATACAGACATCTAAAAAAAAAAAGAAAAAAAAAAAAGGAGTCAGAGACAAAAGAATTTGTAAGACATCTTGCAACACAAACCTCCATGAGAGTTACTCTACCAAAGAAATACTACGCTAACCTATTAGCATCGGGGTGTTTCAATTATGCTAATGTGTCCTGTTTTGGATTTTGGAATGACTGTCAGGTAGATACGGGGCTTACTCATCCATTTACTATATACAGTCGCTAAGAAAGTTGTACAATAAAAGCAATGAAAATAAAAGCCTATTTCAGTAAAAGGTTTTTATCATTAATTATTTTCTTAATCCGAATCGATTCGATCATCTGCACACTTTCTATGTATTATTAGAGTAAAATTAAACTTAGGAAGTTTACTTTAAAACATAATGAAGCGTTTAATAACATCCGTCTTCGGTAGGACTTTAATTTAGCAAAATACAAGATATTCGTATAATTCTGGAAACATAAATCACACATATTCAAATGTTTTATGTCCATTGATTTTACTTCTACTGAATACACTGAAAAATTTCATTATTATTAGTATATATGCATACATGCATTGAAAGTTTTTAATTAAAAAATATACTGTATAAGAATAAGTGAAATAATAAAATATTTTATTGGTAAGTAAAACTAAGGCATACATATTTTAAATGGTTTGAAGGAATTAAATAATAATTTTATGAAGTTATTAGTAGATGAGGAAGTTCCTCTCTAAGAAATGAGACTTTCTGAGAGAAAGAGAACTAAGAAACTTTGATAATTACTATTTAACAATTATCGCATTACATTTGTTATACATGAACGTGGAGTGAGGCAAGGGGCAACATTAGTGGCTGGTGGTACTCCTTCCTCAGAGTGGAGATGGTTACTAATGTATTAGCGCGCCACCCAGGATCCTGTTCAATAATGCGAGCTCTTGTAACTTTATACATATGTTAAGGGGGGAGGGGGAGGGGGTGTAGGAGGAATGCGGGTCCGAGGGCCTCTCGCTCTCTCTCTCTGTTTGATGTTTAATTGATGTATAACGCAGTTAGCGGTGCGAGTTTCGATCCCGATAGGAGTCTCCATTGCCTAGTCGTCCGCAGTGTCCTGTCCACCTCTGACACTCAACGGCACAGATATTCGCCGGATTTCAAGATGTGTGCCTCCGAACGGGGAACGGAGGAGGAACCATAAGTCAAAGTCAATGAACTTACTGCTCGGGGCTGAATGAAAAATGAATTACTTACGTCATTAGGTCAGTTCCTCGCGAAAAGCATTTCTTATTGAACGTTTCGAATTGCTCAGCCGGAAGCCACGTTTCCTTCTTCAGTTCCAATTCCCAACTCCAACTGTTTTGCACAGAGCAGAATTTGAATTTTACGGACCTTCGAAGAAGACTTGACTGATATCTGATGTTATTTATCGATAAAAGCTTGCCCAGGGCGGGATTTGAACCCACAGTGCCAGGATTATGCGACCTGAACGGATCCCCTGAGTTACCACGGCATTCCGATATGACGAGTTCATATACACCTGAAGAACTGAGTTTTTAACACGCAACTAGACTGATTTGGAACGCAGAACACATAACTTGCTACCGTTAAGGATATTTGATACATACATTTTTTTTATTTTCATATAATACCAAGAAACCTATTAACAAAAAAAAAAATGCTGCAATTACACTTTACAATTTAAACATGGAATGGAAAACAAGTAACAGAGTACAGGAGTACATTGAACGCAAATATAAATGATATTTTGGTAAATGTACAAGTTTCATCATGGAGTGTTGTAAAGTGCACAAGATTAAACGAAAATGGAACTGAAGATCCTGTCAGATGCATACCATTTAGGGTCATTGCAAAAAAAAAAAAAAAAATGAAACTAAAATAGCTACAATATAGAAGAACTTCTTTGAAAGTATAAATGTGACGACGAGCAAAGAAATGGTAATTGGAATGTTCACATCATTCATGAATAATTTACTTGTAGAAGTTAATACTGACTTTAAGACTTCTGATACAGACTTTTTTTCTCTATTTTTTTTTATGAGCTGCATAACGAAATATTACATTCAGGTTTTTTTTTTTTTTTTTTTTTTTCCTTGATCCTTTTCTCTTGTTCGCTATTCTTTTCGCCCCCTCCGCTTACACTTTTACTTCATTTCTCTTTAAGTTAAAACAAGATTCACAGGAATAAAGAGGGACTGAAAGTAGCATCGTTAAACACCCAATCTCCTTTTTTATAGCGAAATAGGAACATTATATCTGGAAAAGGCGAGGGTGAAAATATAGGCTAGAAGGAGATAAATTAAAAGACTCCTGGATATCCGAAGAATGATAAAACCCTCCCCGGGTTGCAACTCTGTCCCGAATGGGAGGGAAGTTTTTAATGGTTCATCCCCCCCTTCAGGGGCGGACAACTATTTTACGACAATGATTTCGCCCCTTTACATCAAAGTTACTTTTTCAAATGGTCTGACGCCGTTACTCTGTTGCCCGTTTTCACAGAAGTATTTTTCCCTATGCAGCTCACTTAGACTTCCTTTCCCTCGGAGCAAGGGGGCTTTTCAATGATTCGTTTAGAACTTTTGATGTTTTCTTTCTACATTTTTTTTTTTTAATACTTTTTATTATTTCACATCTAAATGTATTTCTTTTAAAAATAAGTGGTATTATTTTTTTTTTTTTCTTTAAAAAATACTACTACTTCATGTATTTTATCATTGAAAATGGCCATTAAGGGAAATTCTTCTTTCCCAATGAGAATATTTCAATAAACAATCTTAAATTCCGATTTCATTAAGCTAAATTTTGTTTCTTGTTTCTAATTGTTTAATTTTTAAATACTTTTTACTCACAAGTATACAAGATTTCCTTCTAGAGACTAACAACCGAATAAAACCCTATGTACATCATGCATTTATTTTAATAAAGAAATAACGTTAAGTCTTTTACACATTGAAAAAATAATATTTTTTTTACTTACGTTTCTACGATATTAATTAAAGCAAAAATCTATTATACGTCCTATTAAGTAATATTATAGGAACTAACTTATTTATCTAAGCAGAAGTTAAGAATTAAAAATTGCGATCTATTTGAACACCTCAAAATTAGAAAAAAATAAGTTCCAGTGATAATTTTTTTTAACTTGAGGGTGCTAAGACACTTGTTTCTAATAGCAATAATAACAAGAAAAAATTCAATGTATTAAAAAAAAATTTTGTTTTTTTTAAATCTATGATATAGTTTGTTNTACAATATTTTTTTTTTTTTTTTTAAATCTATGATATTGTTTGTTTAGTGACACCTGCATTACTTCACCTGTAGATTATGCAGACTGATTCTAAAGAGAGTAGTTAGGTAAAGGTTCAAAATTTTTAAGCATAAGTATTTTGAAACATATATTTGACTACATTCTTCTTTTGAGAAACACCAATGTCACATGTTTATCAAAAAATAAGGTGTTGACTATAAAGCAAGATGATGGCACGGGGATGGAATTATTGGACTAGAGTAAAAGTCAGCTTACTTAGCTTATTTAATCAGTTTTAGATTGGCAAGCTGATAAGGAATAATAGCGCTCTTTTTTTGGGTGGGGGTATGATGAAATGCATTTTCCTCCAACTTGGGGACATGTCAGCTTCGCCCTTGTACAAGCCTTTAGAATGGTATTGATGGCGGTACTTATTGACAGGCGTAAGCCGAAGCTGGCGTTGGAGGCGGGCTGTGTCTGTCGTACGGCTGGCACGAGCGTACTTAGCGCGCTCTAGGAGAGAGGACGCTTTCCGGCCCTGTAAACACAAACATTGAGTGTGCGCCAGCAGCAGGAGAGAGGCAAACACAGGGTTCCAGAGGCAATCCTCTAATCTGGACGGGGCTGTGTACAGACCGACTGCAGCATTGTAGGGCCTCGCCTGCAATGTAATGCAATCAAACAATGCCTTAACAAGCCCATTGTCCCGGCTGTCCACATATCTCAATCCCTCTCTCTCTCTCTCCCCCCCCCCCCCAGTCCAGGTCTCTCTCTCTCTCTCCCCACCGCCATCTCGCCCTGAAGAATGCCTCCCCAGACCGAGCCAGACAACAAGAGGACTTGAATATGGGGGATTATCTATGACTATTCGCCATATTTCCTTATCTGCCAGCACATTCTCCTATTCACGCACAGCTCTCCCTCGAGCTATTTGCGGACAATAATTGGATTCTGCCGATAAGGACAAATCTCCGAATTCAATGATTTACAATCGGTACGAAACAGAGCCAACTAAAGGAAAGCGTCATTTGACGCCCTTCGACAGAAGCAAAGTGAATGAGGTTTATATATATGTAAAACACAAGGAACTTATATTAACAAACAGCCGTTAACGGTAAAGGAATATATAAAAAGTAACTAGCATAGTGGATTTAAACAAATTAAGATTTAATATGAAGCAAATATAGCTTCACAATCTGCTGAATGAAAGCTAATGAAAGCATAAGGATCAGTGGAAACCAACCTGTAGAAAAATACGTACATTGAAGTCTTAAAATGCATACATCTGAAGGAAGCAAGGGAGCCGAAGGGACCGGGATTGAAATGGTTTAAACTCCTAAAGGGAGAACCACTCCGACAAAGACTTATTCGAATCGAAACAATCCAAAAAGATGAAGAATGCAATCCCTTCTCCCCCAACATGTACGCGCATAATGCAATCAAACAAAGACTAACAAGGCCATTGTCTTCCAGATACACATATCTCAATCCAAGACAATTAGCAAGAAGCCTTCAATATATTTCTCTGTTTCTACGGTTGATCGCACCGAAGTCAATCCTAAAATGGGTACCCTTCCTTCCATGTCTATTAATTCTAATGTATTATGTATTCACATGAATCTATCCTTTAGAACAGAAAGATGAAATTCATTCCTTATATTTAATTATAAGCTAATAAAGTCTTAATTTTGAAATTACATTAATGATTTTTTAAAGTAATATAATTTTTTATTTAAGGAAATGAAATTAATGCAATAGTAAAAACAATTTTTTTAAAAAGGTTTAAAAAAAAAATACATTAACCCTGAAGAGGCGTCAGTATGACACACGAAACAAGAAGAGCCTGTATAAAAAATATACTTTATTTTTAATTACACAAAAAAAGAGAATTACATCTCTTCTTTGAAAATTCATCTTCGCATAATTCTAGGATGCCGCAATAATTTATTTCATGTGCTACTCGAACCATTCTAACCAGGGAAATCCCATATCTAATGGGCTAAATTTTTTAAAGAAAATAAGATATTATCAGTGTAGTGTATTTTAACGAATGGAATTACAATATTTTACTCATAATCTATATAAATATATGTATGTTAAGAAAGAAAATGACACGCATGGCTGTTCAATGTTTCACAAAACATTGATATTTCAATTACCAACTAGAATGGAACGGAAAAATTTAAAATTTCATTGAATAAGAATACAAAAATGGGAATGGAGAGTCCTTGGCTTTGGATAGAAAGGCTAACTCGATTGATTAGAAACAAATGAAATTACTGAAAAGTAAATTGGGATAATTGCTTCTTGAAAAAAACAACAACAACATTGTGTTCATAAAACTGTTTGCAGTCAGAAACAACAAAATTTTATGATTTCGAAAATAAATTGAATTACTTATTTGAATTCAGAATTGGATAAAAAAAACAAAAACAAAAAAAAAATAGATATATATCTCTTGTAAGTGATCTGGCGTTTTCCATTTGTTTCCCGACATGGACTTGATTGCAGAGCACTTCTCTGTCTGTACAGAGCAGTGGAGATCATATCGGCTAATTTTTCAGGAGAACCTCAAGGTATTTGAATAGGAAATTACCTCGCAGTTAGTTACACTACCGGCATACATATGGAAATTGCCTGGAACGCATGTTTTTTTTTTTTTTCTTTTCTTTCTCTTCTTTTTGAATAATTGTGGAGCCGATTTGAAAGAAACTATGGTAGTTATTTGAATAGAACAAGCGGTTGTGATCAAAAAGCCGATACGTATATTTATATACCTATTTTTTTTTTTTTTGTGAAAAATCTGTCCAACTACAGCCAGCCATAGAGACCCAGGAGGCAAACATGTTCAGAATGCGTTTATTTACGGGGCGTGAAGAACTAGAGAAGGTGTGAGATCAGCACAACGTTCTGTCCACTTGGTTTGTCTCCATTAAATGAATAATGGCACACAAAATTAGTGCTGCGGATTCCAAAGAGTAAAACGGAAATCCTTTTCTTAAAATAAAAATAGAAGAATAGGAAAAGAAACTAACTATGAGAGAATTATCAGAAGTTAGATACCTTTGGCTCAAAAAACCGGTACCATACACACCGAACTACTGTGTTAGGGATCTAGAGAAATAACGCTAGGATGAAAAAAAATTGCAAAAGTAAGAATAAAACTCCATGATGACTGCCCCTTTCGCAGCCAATCCAAGAACAGTTTTAGCTGGTTATCCATTTCTCCATTCTTTACCCAGCCATAAATACATATATATATATATA
>KZ807745.1:193086-204391 GCA_000696205.2 Oncopeltus fasciatus | reverse complement strand
TATATATATAAGATGCCAATTGTGGCAAAAAAAAACAACAAAAAAAACAGATAAGTTCCAGCGCATAATTGCCACGGCCAGGGGTGAGTATATATAATTCGCTAATTCTTTGAGTTATAAGTATTTCTAATTAAAATATTTAAGTGCGGCAGGGAAAAGATGAAAGGGAGTACACTTGAAGAAAATGCATTTATTATTACTAAAAGGAATGAATTAATGTATTAAGGTGGAGAAATAATAATTAAAGATAAAAGAGAGTAAGAGAAGGGAGATTTGGTGGTAAACAGGTATAATCATTTAAAGGTTAAAAGGTGTAAAATCCCCCCCTCCCCAGCAGCTGGAGGGAGCTAAGGGATGTGGCGGAGCTGAGGTGTAGGATTAAAGGAAATATTAAGTGAGGAGTGGGGGGTGGCGGCTTGTCTCGACTACCCACTATTTGACTCCCGCCCGCCTCACCACACCTTTTTTCCCCGCTTTTTTTTTTATTTATTTTTTTTTTATCTTGTTCATTCCTCTTTCTCTCTCTCTCTCTCTTTTGGCTTTTTATTTTTATTAATTACCGCCTGGTTTTACTTCAGTTACACGGCTCCTCCTCCGAACCGATCCGCTCTCAATTTAAACCTCTTATGTTTCTATTTACCCTCCATTAACTTCACCCTTTAACACCCTCGGGCCCTCCTACTATGTTATATTTATTTTTTATTTGTCTTCCATTACGCCGGTAAGGGGGGTAAATTTAAATTTTATTTTGATAAGAGAATTTTTTTATATTTATTTTCTTTAATTTTATACCGAGATGAGTTTTTAAATATTTTTCTTTTAAATGAAATGTTTTCATTTTATTACATTTCTTTTTCCACCCTTCCACTTCCGTGATGACTGTTTTTAGAATATAATAAGTTACTTCATTGTTTACTGGAAATAAAAATATTTGCAGAAAGGAAATTAATATTTTTGGTTGGCTGTTTTGCTGGTCTTTCTCATATAAAATTTACATTTTTGTAAAGAATATTGTTTTATGTTCATTATCAAGTTATATTATTTAACCCAAATATAGTGCTTAAAAATTGAATTGACTACCATTTCAATGCTTCCCAAACTAAAATTTGAGTAAAACAAATGAAAACTAGGTTTAAAAAATTGTAATTTATTTAAAGAAACTAATGGCAGATAATACATCAGGCTACTGCACTTTGGATGGTAAAATTATAAAAAATTAATGTGGTTTCAGGAAGGCACCTAAATCCTAGAATAAATGACCTATTTCATATTTTAGATTTTTTATTACATTTATAAGTATTTAATTGAGTGTGTGTGTGTGTGTGTGTGTGTGTGTATAAAACAACAGGGGAATATATGATAACGATGTATTATTGAGCCACGGCACAAAGCACATCGCTCTGCTGTCTAATTTTTTTTTCCATCCAATGGGAAATGGTTCCCAATTAGGGCTTGGTGTTCCCTAAAAGCACACCGGAAAACCTATAGGCCATTACGAACAGAAGCACGGAAAGAAAAAAAAATTTCACTGTAAGCATTGAACTTGGGACCTTTGCCGCAGTGTCCAAGTTGGTTTTTCTTTCTTTCTGTGCAGAAGGAGAGAGAAGCAGACAGCAGCATACAGAGAACCTTGTAATGACCCAGAGGGTATATTTTATGTTTAAGGGTACTTTTTACATTTATAAGTATTTAAGCGTATTGAAAAATATTGAAAAAAAGTACATTTTAATTATCGAAAACCAAAAAGATAAAAATAGGGTCATATTTGTTGTGTATGTGTTATATATATATATATATATATATATATATATATATATATATATATATATATATATATATCCTTATAGCAATCAAGAACAGGTAGGATAGAGAGTGCAGTGCGCACACAAAATGAAAAAATCACAAGGAGTAAAATTTTCGGGGATTCCTAGCCCTTCATTACTGAGGAGTGAATAGAGTCTGGCCCCAAGTTCTGCTATTTGCTGACAGTAGTGTCTATCAAAAAAGAATGTTTAGAACTGTTCAATTGATCGACTTCTGAAAAACATTGGGGAGTGTCAGATAGGACTTTAAAAAAAATAAATTAGGTCAGAGCAGGCAATNATATATTTCACTTATCCATTGTTTTTGCCTATATCTCATATTGGAAGAAGTTTAGATGCTGTTTCTAAAAAAAAATTTGTTCCTGTTCATAGCGGAATCCACCTATAGTCGACAGGGAGAGAAGTGGCGTGTATGTAAAACGCTAACGCCAGCTGAGGGGATTCAAAATTTAGTGGGATCTGACACAGCCACAACCGCTTTTCGTGAAATAGACCGAGTGCACTTTTGCCCGCGGGGGCGAGCATACGATCACACTATTTCAGAAGTACGCTCCCGACGAGTACACGACTCGAGCACCGCGGGGAGATAAGCCCCCCTCTCCCGCAATTCATTACTCTCAAACGTGTAATTTATGGGAGCAATTTGAAATCCCCCCTGGGCCCCCCTCCCCCCTTCCCCAGGAGTCCTCACAGAGCAGTTTCACATGAAGGTCCCCAAAAGGAGAATGCCCGGGATTTATTAAAATATATATTGACATTTACATTACTTAAAGAAGGTGTAGATACTTTTCTTGTAGAATTCTTAAGTTTATACTTCCCCCTCTCAAGAAAGTCAATCCTTCCACTGAGGGAAGATTTTTCCCGGCCGGAGGATAGCCTCTATGCGCACATACTCCCTGGAGTATATATCTCGACAGAGATCTCACCACTCATAAAAATATATAATATAGTATACACGAATTGAACAGCCTTTTATATTATATGAAAGTAAGTTTCTAGATCATTTTAATTACATTTATATAAAAAAACAACAAAAAAAAACCGAACTTTTTTTTTTGTGTTTACCCAGTCAAAAAAAAACTTTGCATTGAATTTGATGAATATGCAGGTGTGTCACTGTTCATTCATATCCTGAGTGGCAAATGTATTTCCCATCTATGTGTGCAAGTACAAATGCGTATTTGAAATCTATAATATGCAATAGAATTAAAAGTTATTTTTATTTATTAAAAAAATTTTTTTTCATCATCAAACAAATTATTATAGAGAATAGCCAGCAGATTTTTAAAAATAATAACACGTTAGGAAACAATAAAATTCAGTGAGCAAAAAATAATGAATAGCTATGAAATAATAATTTATTTTCACATGAGTTTGCCCTAAATTTAGATAGGATAGCTATGCTTTTGAAGAAATATTGCTTTAATGACAAGAATTTATTAAATAGTTAAATACACCCTCTTTCTGAATTACACTGGGTATTCTATGATATATTTGAGTGTAGCTTTACACGTAAATTGTACGGCAGAGTATATATCTCAGTTCTGACATGATGGAAGAGCGAATAAACGTTTATTTTTATACAAATTAGTCACAGCTGGGAAAATATGTAGAGCAACGGCCAAATCAAGATAAAGTTTCGGATATATTTACTTGCTCTTTCTGAATTAACACATACTTACTGATTGTGACACATGCGGTTGTCAAACCTGTAAAATAATCGTTTTAAAATGTTATGTTACTAGTTGAAGATGATCTATTTTGTTTACAAGAAATACAAGAACTAAACTTGTACTTTAGAATCATTTGATGACAACTTTATTGAACTGGTAATTAGCAGATGGCAATAACTATTCGATTCGATATGAAAAAAATTCAGACAATAATGCATTTCTGAAATCTTTCAGAAGAGGAAAAAATAGGTATTAAAAAACAGTATTTATATTCCATTCTTATAATGAAACATGCACTAGCCAATTTGAAGCACATTACAAAGCCTAAAAAGGATAATTAAACTTTTTCACACTATATAATTAAAGTACGAACCTACTAATACTTAGACGTCACAACTACTAATTAAAAATAGGTCAAATACAGGGAAAAAAAAAATATATATATATAAAAAAAAAGCTCAAATATGGGATAACAGGAAAATTCTACTTGTCTTGGATAGTTTATCCAAATCCATCCACTTTTAGAGCTGGGAAAAGAAACTAAGCTACTCTATTGATAAATAGGGTAATTTTAGGCCGAATTTTTAATAAATAAATAAATTAGGAGGAAATGCTATTTATAAAGTGTGATTCATGTCATTTTAATTTTAAAAATTCTTGGCGCAGAAGTGAGTTATTTTACAGCAGCGTACCTATATAATTTAGAAGTAGAGAATTTGGTGGGATTAGGCCAAGGTTGATAAAAAAAAAAACAAAAAAAAAAAAAACAACTATCTTTTATGAAGGCGAGAGGGGACGTGTTGTTACCTAGATAAAATCTTCAAGACTGGCCTCAGTTGTGGTCTGACTCAGTCACGAAGATTTGATCTAGGTGAAAATAAGTTCCCTCTCGCCTTCATGTCAGCCCTGAAGAAGGCTTACAATGTAAGCCGAAACGTCAGGAGATAATAAAAAATACATTTCTTTAAATTTCATTAATTCGGATCAACCTTGACCGAACCCCACCAAATTCTCTACTCATTATCTCCACGATAAAAAAATCTTCATTTCTATAATTTATACTTCTTGAAAAAAAAACAAGTTTTTTAGTAATTTTAAAAACGGATTCCTACAGGTTTAGTAATTATATATTAACTGGTGGAACAAATCCATTAGATTGCATAACATTGATAAATAATGAGAATTCTGAGCCTTTGGAAAATATTTTGGCACTTTTTAAAATTTTTATTACCTGCATGGCAAGTAACAAGCAAGCATATAACATGTTACTGTTCAGTTGTATAGAGTTTAATGTAAAATGTGAAACTTAATAGTTTTATTTTATGACGAAATCATAAATATTTAAGCAATTAACGAGATGGAATAGAATAAAAAAATCTGTCCCAGCCAGGAATCGAACCTGGATCTCCTGCTATCCGGGCCGGTGCATTTACCAGTTATGCTACAAGTCCTGGTAAATGCACCGTCCCGGATAGAAGGAGATCCAGGTACGATTCCTGGCTGGGACAGATAGATTTTTAAATTCTATTCCCTCTCATTAAATTGTTTGAAATTTACGTGGGATAAAAAACCACAACCAAATAAAATATTTATAAAGAAAAATTAAATAAAGTAAATGACAAGAGTCGACAAATAGCTTGACANGTGATATATTATATATATATATTATATAACATTTAATTCTTCGGAAAAGCAGATAAAAGTCTGCCGTAGTAGGGTATCGGGCACAAGCTGAGGGGTGGTGTTGGTTTAGCCGTCGGAGGGTGGTGGGTTGTTCGAACTCCTGAGGGTTTCAAGTGGCTAATAGAGAGAGCAGTGTGGAGGGCTTGGGGAGAAAGACGGAGGGGTTCGGGCCGGGGGGGGCACTTCAACACCCACACCACCAATCCTCGCCGTGGAATCCCCCCCTGGCTTTTCGGGGGGTTGGAGACAGGCAGGTGTCAGTGCCGAAACCCGCATGCGCTCGCCCCCTACGCAAGGGTGTTGTAGGAGTCATAGATCTTGTATACTGTAGCAAGAAAATTGTCTATCCCACATTTTACCACATATTTCAAATGGTGAAAAAACTGTCAATCTTTAAATTTCAGAATAAAATTCTGCCCATGTTAGTAGACAGAACCCGCAGCGGCAGACATGGGAGCCACGAATAGATTCCCTCAAGCGCCTCTAAACATACATTTACGTTAACATTGACTATTTCACGATACTCGAATACAAATAATTAACAATATTTCGCTCAAATGAGCCGACAACCTTTTAATATATTATTGTTTTAAAAAAATGTTTAAAAATAATTTAATTTAAGAAGTTAAAGAGTCAATTTCTTATTATTCTATACCGAACACATTGGACTATAATTAGATTAGTAAACAAAAAAATAAACATTTAAGTATGATGATTTTTTTTTGTTGACATAACTGTAAATTGTTCACTTCATCGGGCTGTGGTAAAAAAAATGGGGATAAATAATGGTTAAGGGTGGGAGGGGGGCGGTTGGCCGGTTTGTATCGGGATATCACGTCTATGTATTTATAGAACATACTGTATTAAATAGATAATTAAATAGCTATTAACCCCTCGAGGTTGACTCTCGAACGGTGTCGACGATGGTGTTCACTTATTCACTGGCCATTTCTTTTGTTTTGGGCTGTGATAACCTAAGCGATTTTAAAAACAAAACAACAAAAAATATTAAATGGATACATTTTCATATACACATCGAATGTAAACGTTTTAAAGATTAAGAAAGCCTGTCCTCCCTTTCGGCGTATATCGTCGATGTTCATTGTTTTTTTTGGCATATAAGAATACTTAATCTTTGAACTAAAAAACAAGTAAGTTTACTAGATTTTCTCTAAAAGTTCTAGGTAGTATAGTCCCATACGAGAGAACATGCTAGTTTCGCCCCTATCAAATAATAAATTTTAAAAAAAGTTGACATAAGTCTTCATAATCTGAAATACGAACTGAACCTAACAACATCTCTATTCTTGAATAGAACCCTATATAACAAGTTTTGATAAGTAGAGGATTTTTGTTAGGGTTCGGTCAAGGTTAATAAAAACAAATTAAATTTAAAAAAAAAAGAAAGTATTTTTAAATTATCTGCCGACTTTTCAGCTTACATTGTAAGCCATCTTCAGGGCTATCATGAAGAGCAAGATGTCTCTCTCGCCACCTGGATCAAATGTTCATGAGTCCACCTTGACCGAAGCCCAACAAAAATTCTCTACTAAAATAATCTCTACAGTGAAATACTTCCCATTAGCTTTGACAGACTGTCGTCAGAGCCCTGGGGTCCACACACACCTCGCTGCCATGCCCTCACTCAACACCTCAAGTCGGAATGGACCTGGCGTAGGAGGACGAAATGAGGAAACCGCCCCTCGAGACGTGTGTGCATGCAGCCTGGATATAATAAACCGTGAACACAAGATCATACTTCCTTATTATGGGCCGCCATGACACCCCCCGCCCCCCGCGAGAAAATGTTTTTCCCACGCTCGCGACGCACTTTAATTCCACCTTTTTTCATCTGAATTTCACGTGTGTCCCTACGTGGAGATTGGCTCCCGGGCGCCCACCCCTTTCATCTACTGATCGCCTTCTACTAAAGCTTTTCTTTTCTTTTTTTTTCATGTCTTTTTTTTTTTTTTTACACCAATAAAGAGTAGTTACTGTATGCCTTTATATTTTTACTCTATTGGCTACTATTCTCGATATAAAATGTATAAAGAGCAGTAATATGACACATAATTTTTCATATGTTGTATACTCCATAAAATACTGCTGCGCCCATGAAATCATAAATCATTTGAAATATTTACGAATTCGAAAAAAAAAAAAAAAAGTCAGACTCCGACTGCATTCATAAACTGAACAGATGGTTCTTAGAGATATGATAACAATAAATAACACACAAAATTTAAAAAAAAAAAAAAAAAAAAAAAAGTATTATTGAACTTAAAACGTCTTTTATAATAATGCTTTATAACTTCTACCAAAGTAAATACCCCAAAAATAATGAATTATAGTAACTTACAAAAAAAATTACTAAAAATTGTTAAAGTAATTGATCGTCATAAAGAACAATATTATCCATTGACAGCTGAAAATGGATTCAATTTGGAAAATTTTGAATAATATTTATAAATTTAAATTTTAAATTCTGCATATTTAAAAAATATCTTTTATTTAACATAAAAAAAAGTTGGGGAAAAGGATTGTAAATATTTTAATGAAATTAAATGAATAGATTTTTGAATGAGAATTGATGATAAAAAAAAACTTTAGCAAACATAAATTATTTTAATCAATTGTTGATAAAGAATTAAAATCGCTCCGAAAAATCTCATTTCAAAAATTTTTCTACAGAATAACATGAGTTTTTATCGTTCAACACGATACTTTTGGGCATAGTTTTATACGTAAAATTAATATTTTATGGTAATTATTAATTTTACGAAGAAATTCGTGTCCTTAGAAGGACAAAGGTTACTTTTAAACACTGAAATAAATATTAAACTTCGGTTGCATGATGAAATATTCTAAATTCTAAATTAAATGTCACACATTGCTTTTATATAGAAGAAATATATAATCGGAACTGATAAAAGACACTCTCTATCTATGTAATAAAACATACAATGTACACAACAAACATACAATTTATCAATAAGTCTTATTTCTGTAGCGATTGGTTTCCTGGCAAAGCGAAATAAACATTATTAAAAATAATGTTTAACACCTACGGAAAACGCAAAGCGTAAATTGAAGCTCAGTATTGTACATTTTTTTTTTTTTTTTTAACTTCCCCACCCCCTTTTAATGCAAATTCGTTTTCCGAGAGATACAAAAATGTGCAGGGCCTCACGAGTTTGGGAATGTAAATTCAGTATTTGACACATGTCGCATCCCCCCTCCCCACCCCCGGTGGAAATGATGGTATATTTTTCCAGCGCTCCTATAAATCCGGGAGGCACTGGACATGACGCGGGCGTGTCGTCGCACTTCCAGCTCTGGAGCTGAGCATTAATTCGCGTTACAGGCCGCGGCGTCTGTCTGTTCGCGTGTCCCCAAAAATGTTCTGACTTCATTAGGAATGATGTATTAGTCAGGGGCCGTTTCCTGTCATTTTTCCTGTTTTTATCTCCTACTCGGATTATTTGGCTTCTTTTTTTTTTTTTTTTTGGTTCAGATTTGTGTTTTTTTTTTGTTTTTTTTTTCAAAATGAACAAAAATGAAGTAATAGCAAATTCAACAATTGAACGGCTAATATCTTGAAAAACTTCAATGTCCCTCACGATGATAAGTCTCTCAGTGAATTAATGGATAGTCTAATCAATAAACAGTAAATACACACGTTTTTGACTCATATGATATAAAATCTTTGACACGATCAATAAAATTCACACAACAAGGGAAATCTGCAATAAGTGGGAATCGTACTTTAAAACAACTCCTCATACCCCTACAATTTACAAAGGATCAAAACTGTTGCCTACGTACAATTCAAACTACAATATGATTTATTCTCATATGAGGCAATTAATGCTTCAGAAGCGATGGTGTTAAAACACCTTAGGTTGGTCGGTTTGTTAAGATGACATCCGTTCCTTAAGCCATTGTTTCTCCTGTTTCAAGAGCCAATCACAAAAATATATTAATGGAAACATTAAAATAAAAATTAAAAATTAATTATCGAGCAACATTGCTATTGAACCGTGAAGTAGGGTTATTCAGCCATTACGACTGTAATTATTATTATAAATCAGCTACATATTAAATAAATATTTTTAAGCATGCAGTTTTTAAAGAATTAATATAATTTTTGGGGGTGAATTTTCAAGAAATTTCTATTTAATTATAATAGAACATATTTTATTTTGTAACTTATTTATTTTTAATTTATGTTCTTCATTAAATCGCTGTATTTATGTATATTAGAGAGTAAAAAATAAAAATAAAATTAAACTTTTCGTCAAAGGTAGAAATTTGAACGAAATTTAGCTATTAACCGAAAGATAGAGAGACAACACCGGTTTTACACGTAAATTAGTATCGGATAGCCAATTTAAAGTTTATTTTCCTTTTTTACCTCAACCCAATTGGTTATCGTTGAATTTAAACTTGTTTGCCTAACTTCTCCTCCATCTAGCCTCTATATTGTCAATTTCTTTTTTTTTTTTTTATTTACACCTCTGATTCATCTCTATAGGGCCATGCGGGGAGGCTATTTAAAGTTACCCATCGAACTTTAAACACCCAATGAACTAAGCAAACCTTTTTTTTTACCGTAAAACATTGCCCAGGACGGGACTCGAACCCATACCGCCAGATTTAGCTCTCGTTTTCTCGTTTTTCTCAGCCCAGTCATATTTTCAGAAATATATTAAATATCTCTGTTATTACTAATATTCTGAAGTAGGTTTTAAAAAAAAATAATATGTGTACAATGCAATTTGAGAAAATTTACTATCTAAAAAGAAAAAAACGCCCAAAATAAATGAATTCAAGAGTGTACTTCAACGCCTGCCTCTCACCTTTTCGCCGTTCTTGAACTTGTCTCAGAAACCGTATCTCAATAATGCCCATTCGGATCAAACTTATCTCCTGCTCAAGTGAAATACTGCAAATCGTTTTAGTTAAGTTACGCAGACACAAAAATAACTTTATAAATTAAAGTTAAATAAAAAAAAAAAAAAAAAATGATAAGTCGTTATAACATAGAATGAAAAAAAAAGGGCAATAATTAGCTCGCTTGCGGGAGTTTTAGGCAATTTTAGTTGCAGCCAGAGGTCATAACGACCCAGCATAATAACATTTCCTGTTAACATATTCAAATTAAGTATGCCGCACATTCGTAATTCCAATTTTCATGAGACTCTAATTTTCTCAGACAATTACACAAAAGCTTCAACATAATAAACGGCATTAATTAGCTAAAATATTTTAATACAATGTGTATAAGGGGTTATCAAAATTTAACCGAGTGAAGAGTTACAGGGGCCTGGAAGGCTTGCTACTCCCACTAAACTCGGTTAGGAACTCATGAAATTAATATATAATGAGAAAGTAATTTTCATAAAATATCCCCCTCCCAGGGCCCTTATGTATTTGATATATGGAGGCAGAAGTTGTGTAATTTAATAATACGTGCAGTAGTCTCTCTAACTCAATATGGCGAGGGGGATGCTTTCAGACCGGCCTAAGTGGGTTACCCTCCTCACAATCGGAGCCACCCACCCTCAGATTTTATACAATGTTACCACCAGTCTGCTTCTTGTCCTGGCCAAGATCCTCTTCAAGGGTCGCGTCGAAGAAGGAGTAGCAGTATACGGCTCTGAAGGTCAGCAGTCGGCTTCAACAAACACCTATGTTATCAATAAGGACTAGCTATATCTCTCCTTAACTTAATATTTTTGTTGTTCACGTAGGCTTCGACGGTCGTCAGATGTATATACAGTTTCTTCTTCCGGGTTGGACCGTGTCAAGTTTTTGATATTTGCCGAGCTTTTTTCTTTTTGTGTGTGTACTGCATTCTCCATCCCACCTGTTATTCATTGCTATATATCGCAGCCGCGACATATATATATATATATATGTTTCGAGAAGAATTTCAGGTATTTTCTGGGCATAGGGATAATGAAGGGAGTGCGAGGCACATAGTCAGTTAAGGCCAATAATTTGGCAAAAACGAAGAATCTTTTCAGGAATTTGTTTTTATGTCAGACTTATTGACCGAATACCGACAATTTCCTTTACTATGATATCAACTAAAATAATGATTTATAATAAAAAATTTAAATT
>KZ807745.1:133237-152756 GCA_000696205.2 Oncopeltus fasciatus | reverse complement strand
AGAGAGAGAGAGAGAGAGAGAGAGAGAGAGAGAGAGAGAGAGAGAGAGAGAGAGAGAGTGAGTAAGAGAGAGAGAGAGAGAGAGAGACGGAGAGAGCGCGCATGTGTAGCTTGCAAAGTTTAGAAATAGTTGGCTTAATAAAAAATAAAAATAAAAATATTGATACAGATTTCAATTTCAGTTATCATTTGAATAAAAAATAACTGAAATTAATAACTTTTTTTTTTTTAAAGCCACCTCCAGTGTGTTGTACATAAAAAATTATTTATTCTATTTATGACCTTCTGTTTTTATAATTATTGGTTGTCATGAACAAGGTTATTTATATTATTATTTTCTTACCTTCTTATTTTTGAAGGTAAAAATCAAAAATAAATGACAACAATCCTTAAAAATCTTCTTAATTGCACGATTAGTTTTGCGTTCTTGTGTTATATATTTTAAGCTCCAGAAGATGGACCTAAGAACGCGAAACTATCCAGTCAATAACTTTTAGAATTATTAATTATATTTTATATTTCCCCATCAATCAAGAAGTATAAGGATTTCTACTTATCTCAATTTTCCCAGTCCCACCTTTGAATTCCTTGCACAAAATACATAGAAAAATATTACTATTAATTAATGACACTACCATGTGTGAACCATTCAGAAAAATGAGAGCATTCCATCCTCTCCACCGTTCATTAACCGGGCGAAGGTGCGACTTTATAATCCTGTAACTTATCAATAATTCCGGCTCGTTGCCTTTATCACCCCCCAAATTCGCCCCCAATAAATAAAATAAATAATTTGAAAAATCAAATTAACCAGGCCAGTAGATGACAACAAGCGGCCCTTATTAAATTCTAAACGCATTAACGGAGTTGAAGGGGGGGTGTGCATAATTTTAATTCTAAAATAATGAAAATGCCCAATTACCTGCAAATTTGTGAAAAATATTATTCGGTTATTCCAATTTTCTCGTTTATACAGATTTCCCTTCTTTTTTTTCCCCAATGGACTCGGATTATTTGTTCAGCTAATTATAAAGGTCCTGTTTTCTAAATGAAATTGGAAAGTTACCAGACGGAAATCGACTAAGTGTTAATAATGAAAGTGTGAGTTGTATGAAAATTTGTGCTTTTAGATAATCCACTTGTTTAAAGAAAATAATGTTGACGAATAGTAAATAGGGGTAAAAATAGTAACGAGTAAGAGTAACAATAATAGTCATATGTTGTTAAATAAAGTAGCAAGAATATAAGTATGTTCCTCTAAAATCAGAAATTTTTAATAGCTATTCTACTAGTTTCAAAAACAGCTTAATAGTAGAAAATTTTAGTAAATGTTTTTCTAAATTTAAGTCGATTTTTTNCTAATATAAAATTGTTACAACTAATAATAGGTAAGGGGCAAATATACAGTGCAAGCATATATTTATGAAATATTTCTTAATGTTCAAAAAATAATTTTCAGTGGATAACATTGAATATAATTTTCTTCGTAAAAGCAAATAAAAAAATTTTTTTTTGCCTACCGTAAGATTATTTTTATGTTAATTGCAATATATTTCAGATTTTAATAGTGAAATTCACATTAGGACATATATTATTATAAATAAAAATATAACTTACAAAGATAAAAATCTATGGATCAACAATATTGTATTAAAAACTAAAACGAATCTCCTAGGTTGTATTGAAAATTAAATACATTAAACTCAATTAAGGTTTTAGATGATTAAAACAGGAGAGTAGTTTGAACTTATTAACTTTAATAATAATTTATATTTTCCATTCTTTTCTATTCTATTTTTAACATGACTCGCGCTACCAAATAATATTCTGTGGTGAAGATTAAAATCGTGTCTCAATAGTTTATGCTGGAAAAGGTATTTTATTTATAAAAAATAAGACAAAAAGATTTTGTTCAAAAATAAAAGTAAGGAAGAAGAGAAATATGGAGTGAAATAACAATGTTATATCCTAGAAGCCACATATTCATTCAATGTCACGTCGATGTATAAACCTTTTATAGGTAGTTACAAACATTGTAAGTTGGAACAATTTTAACATCCAGAGATATACGGTGTATAAAATACGAAATAAGCCATAAAATGGGAAGGACATTTAACTAAGCAATAACTGTGCAGAAGGGAAGCTCAGCTGAGAAGGTGGCTATGGATAAGGGGGGGAAGAAAAAAAAAAAAAGGAAGAAGAAGTTTATTGTTGACATTTACGATGTAAGTATATAATATTGCATAGCTAGTACCACGCGGGGGTGTAATACGTGTTCCGAGTGACAGAGGGATGGGGTGAGGGGGTTGGGAACGGCAGGGGATGATGAAGGAACAAAAAGAGCCGCTGTCACAATTATAACTTACACAGGTTACAGGGGAGCACATGGTCCATACTTGTTAATGGCTTGGATAAACAGAGAGCCCTCACGGATTATAAGCCCGCCGAAGACAGCTTAAGCACGAAGTCCTCCAATAAAATAGAAAGACAGACAAAAATAAATAATAAAA
Organism: Oncopeltus fasciatus; assembly: GCA_000696205.2. Lineage (NCBI taxonomy): Eukaryota > Metazoa > Arthropoda > Insecta > Hemiptera > Lygaeidae > Oncopeltus > Oncopeltus fasciatus. Next base: position 150,247 of record KZ807745.1, on the reverse strand, counting down.
AAAAAACAATAATGAAGAAAAAAAAATTAAAAGAAATGATCAATCCGATTTACTTAACGTAGAAGCACGAGCATTGGTTTTAAATAAACACTTACAGATCCTCCATTTCTCTTCACACATTATCATTCAACCAATTCAAATGATTAATATTTTACAAACCCCAGTCACTTTGCATAAGGTAACACATTAATTGTAAAAATTAATGGGGTTTCGTTCAGAATGAGAAAAATAGAATACTCCAAAATTATTGGGTAATTGTTTTATTTAATTTTTGCCAACGTTTCGACTTAACTTGTAAGTCATCAACAGGGCGATAATATAGAGTATTTGCAGACTGCAGAACTAAACAGAGATAAGGTAAATCTCTGAATGGATCATTATCCTGATGATGAATTACAAGTTAAGGCGAAACGTTGGCAATAATAAAATAAAATATTTACCCAATAATTTTGGAGTGTTGTATTTTTACTCATACTGGCCGAAACCCACTAAAAATGGTTAGTGAATCGGTTGGCCGTCATAATAAACCTAAAGAAAATTTATTAAAGTGAAAGCACACAAGAAACTCATTCTAAATACTAAATTTAAAAACTATTTTATCAGGCTAACACATTCGTTTACTCTTTATGGCACGAATAAAATTTACAAATAATTTTACCTGTATTGTTTAGGATTTTTCTCAAAAATTATCATGTTTTCAAAAAAATAAATAAATTTTAAAAAAAACCTCAATTGCCAAAAAAAAAAAAAATTTTACATTTAAATTTGCCTTTGTACATACAAAAGATATGAAAACTATGGTTATAGGTTCATGGCCAAGAGTTACTGACTATTACAATTAATTTTTGAAGCAGTGGAATTATAACAAAACCTTTAGGCCTTGTAATGTTTATCTTTATTAGAAGGCGATTTGTTTCTTCTTATAATTAAAATACTAAACTTAATTTATCATTAAGTATACATATTTAGAACCCAACGGCTATAAATAGGGTAAGAATATATTTCGATTAAAATTTTAAAAACATATTACCATAAATTTTATGCAATAAATGCAAGGGGAAAAAAAATCTTCCTACCTCAGCCAGGACTCGAACCCTGATCTCCTGCTTTCCTGGCAAGCATGCTATCCTTTACACTAAGGATGTATACTTTACTAAGGATAAAATGCTTGCCAGTAAGGCAGGAGATCAGGGTTCGTGTCCCGGCTGAGGTAGTAAGATTTTTTTTTATTCTATTCCCTTGCATTTATTGTGTAAAATTAATGTGAGATTACATACCGCAACTAATACAGTATTAAACAATACCATAAAGTATGTCGACTTGACCTCGATAAGGGGTTTGCCTGATATCCGATTCGGGATCTTGAAGGCCTAGATTCTTCTGGACGTACACTTAGAGGACAAAGATATACATAAAAAAAAATGTAAGACTACATTCTGTTAATACATAAAGTGATGTAAGACGAAGGAGGGGGACAGGCCCCGCACACGCAGACACTCAAATATACATGGGCGCCCTATCTCCTCCGAGCTCCTCCTCTACTTTTGGTTTATTTAAATCCACCCTACGCTTTATTCAGGAGCACACATTACGATTAGCCTGCCCCTCGAGAGAAGACCGGCACAAAAAGGGAGTAACACACGAAAAAAATAAAGCCACACGCACACACATACACTGACAAACAGTAAATACAGAAATAATAGAAAAAAAAAAAAGAAAAAAAAGGAAAAACGGACGAGGCATAAGGGAAGAGACCAGAGATCTCCGGATAATACATTTTTCAGTAAAAAAAAATTCTCTCCCCCCTCGTGCACTTTGATTCTGAGAGGCCATATTCCATAATTAACGTGGATCCCGAAATAAATCAGTACGTGCTGTGTGGCAAACATATACAGGAAGTACAAGGCCAGAACACTCGCGGGGTATTGACAAATGGAAGGTCGAGGTAGGATGGTGGGCCTTACTAAGGATTACATGCCCCCCCCCCCCCACCGCTGCTAAGCCTCTTTCCAACTTTTTGTTAAGTTAACACGTAAAAATTGTAATATTTATCTCCTTCCTCGACCGAAATCCTAATCCCTAAGTAAACCAAAACAAAATCTCTACAATAAATCATTTCACATTACCAATCTTTCATGAAGAAGAAATAGAGCCCAACACAGAGGAATAGATCAAAAAAACAGCCATATTTTTATGGAAAAAAAACAACAACAAAAAAACATTTTTGTACAACAAACACTCTTGTTTTATTATTAACCACGATTGTGATTTAATTTTTGCAATTTATATAACGTACAGAGAAAATCTCTTTGTAAAATAATTCACTTAAGTACTAGTCCTACTCAAAACAGAACTAGACATGTACAGACTCTATAGTAAAATGGAATCATTTTAGGCCCACAGAGTTGAGAAAAGCCCCCTGCTCTTTTGTACAATGGAACCTAAAGGCTAATTTTACTATTTTTATTTTTATTTTCCTTGGAGTTTGAGACTAACTGGTACTATTCTTAACGCTCTAGACCAGTCTAACCCTAACGTGTAAAATAAAAATATGTAATTACTGAGGAAAATACGAAACACTGAGGGGTTGATAATTCGATAGTGATGAATCATTAACTTTCAATTAGTCTTTTTTAATTCCTTAAAAAATAAGAACAAGTTCTTGTTCAACAATAATTCATTTATTTTTGTGTGAAAATACTGGCACCCAATTGTTTTGTTTTTTTTAAACCCTTTTAAACGTGAAGAATTAATAAAATTGGATGCAAGTCAATTTTTATTCTTTGTGCGCCTGAGTCAGTTCGAAATAGAAATAAAAAAAATTGAAAAAGAAGAAAAAAAAAAAAAAAAGAAGAAGGGAGGTCAGATTTTTAAAAATAAACAATCTCCTACCTTTCAGGTGCATTTTTATTTTCCTTTATTTTTCTTTCTTTTTTCAATCAAGTCATATATAAAAAAAAAATCAAATTTATTTCAGCAACTAAGTGGAGAGGTGCTACATCATCAGATGACAAAGGCATCCTCTCAGATCAAAGAGAAACTCTCTTTGTTAGTAAACAAATAGATAAATAAATTAAAATCCACATGCTTTATTGGAAAATAAAAGCAAAATATATATGCGACAGATAGTCAAGAATAACTTTAAAAAAATAACAATCAATGATTAAGTGTTAATATTCATTACCGTTTACGAAATTAATATTTATTTCTGTTATTATTACAATTTTACTTAATACATCAATATAAAATCTTTTCAGAAATCTTTTTTGTATTATATTTATTATATGTATTCTTTATCTTCCTCAAATATGCACATTCATCTACGTACCTACTATAGAAATTACAGATAAGGAAGACTAAAATATTTTTTTTAAATGAATCTATATAATCTATTGCCTGAAATGTTGATTTCAAAGTTCTGAGGTCTGAAAACATTCACTTAAGTCATAAAAAAATCCGAATTTCTTTAAATATCATAGTTAATATAATTTTTAAACGAGCATATCACAAATATATATAATCTTTAAATGGCTTTTTTAAAAAATGTAATGTATCTAGTTATTTTTACATTTAAATTTATAACTACATATTTGGATTACAGATCAAAAAAAGAATAAATTAACAAAAAAAATTGACCATTTTTACTAGCGATGTTTCAATAAATCCCAAAAACTCCCTTATAAATTTTTACTTGATTAAATTCGTCTTACCATTTCATCTTCCGGGTTGGACCGAGTCAAATTGTTCTTATTTGCCGAGCTTTCGCACATCATGTGATGGCTTCTTCAGGGCTGAAAAGAGAATTTTAGTAAATGCATTCTCTTTTCAGCCCTGAAGAAGCCATCACATGATGTGCGAAAGCTCGGCAAATAACAACAATTTGACTCGGTCCAACCCGGAAGATGAAATGGTAAATACATCTGACGACCGACGAAGCCTACGTGAACATCTAAATTCGTCTTGTTAAGGAATCCTTCGAGAAGAATTGAAAAAAAAAAAAAAAAATGAAAAGAAAAGAATAGAAGATTATAAATAGTGGCTAAAAATATGATAGGACGGAATTGAATATAGCTCTGTAAAGAAGACATTTAAGAAGAAAAATTCCTGATATAGTAAGTTTTAAAATGATAATAAAAACAAATTAAAAATATAGAAAGAAAAAAAAAACCTTTTTACGACCCATAAAATCACAAAAGGGTACATACTGAAGCTATGGCAGTTTTACTACCTGTTAATGAAGATCAGGGAATGCAAAAGTATAAATCAAACTCAAGTTTCCCGAGGAGACGTTAACGATACTAATTTAGCTGTTTACTTCCAGGAAATATTAGTACACACACATATATATATATTTATATATTATCACATATATTTTATTTTTGGATGCAAAATAGATTAATAAAATTTGCAGTAAAATTAGAAACACGTTCGGAATTCAAATTTGAACTTNTATTATATAATATAAAAGGTAGGTAGAAATATATGTAATTAATTTAGATTTCCTAGAAAGTAGATTAGACTAACATCTGCCTTTGTTAATTTAAAATTAATATTAATATCATATAACTATTTTCACCTTCATTGGAGAAGCTCAAAATATATATATATTACACCACCCCCCACACACACATACAACAAAATGAAACCAAATCTGATATGCAAACATTCCTATAGCGACCGTCGTATGAGTTCGTTAATGGCTGAAATCGGTCAAGGGGGTTTAGGGAGAGACCAAAATTACATAATTTTAATATCGATTTTAATACTACGATATTGTAAGCGTTACGAAAAGAAAAATGCATAGGAGAAAATAGAGATAGAATGTAATTTTATATCCTTTATTTACAATAACATTTAAAGAAAGAAAAAACAACTAGTATTATGAAATATATTTAGGATTATTATTTCGAAAGTTGAGCGGGTCAAAGAAAAATCAAATCCGACATCAAGGCAAACTCTTGAAATATTGAAATCTGGATAAGAAAAAGGAAGATTAGTGGAAGATCAAAATGTATAATTATTCTATTTTCGGTGATATTTTATATTTTTTACGAGAACTCTTTTAAGAAAGAAATTAACAAATGTAACTATGATAGTTGAGTGCCTGTCCCATTCTTCCTTCACTGCCAGCCAGGAGCATACTTCACTGGTCACCTTTTATGCTCACTGTTCTATCCGGCTTGTAAATTACATAAATTTACTGATTTATTCCTATTAAAGCCCCCCCCCCCTTCCAGGAGGAATCTGTACAGATAACGCAGCTCCTGTGTGAGGGACTTACGCCTGTATGTGTCTCTAAGTAAAGGGTTGCATCAAGCAAGGTTTGCTCTGATCATAGTGCCTTCCCATTCAAACACCCGGATTTATGGTGTCTCTCATGGTGTGGAGAGCCCTTCAGCTGTGCCCTTACTGCCCACCGCCATCTGTTAGAGTAAACACCCAACCAGTTAGCATATTAGTAGATTAGTGGTAAGTGGATTTGCCTGGCTGTAAGGAGGATTGTTGCTAATCCTAAATTCGTTAGCGAAACATTACTCAACCAATTGAGCTCCTAGGATTGGCCCAATGTCAAATGCCTCCAATATCGGAGTGAATGGAATCAATTGGATTTGAGTCAAAATCTCCAAAGTCTGAATAATACATTTCTGAAAGATTGATCTTATGAGAATAATATATATAAGGGCCCGTCGACTAACCAACATTTGAGTAGAGTTAGTGGCTAATTATTAACCATTTTCGATTGAACAAATGGGGTTAAAACAAAGATTTTGATGAATGGCTTCACCCAAAAAACAACATAACCCTTTGAATGAATTTCCTGACATTACTTATTTTTTAAGTTATATTACTTTATTTCTAACTACTGAAGTGATAATGATTCATCCCTGGATATANATATGAGTGCGTGACTTAATGTAATATATATCAGTCTTATTGTAAGGTTTGTTAAGTCAAGTTCCCTGTCCAAGAGACGGCCAAAGCCCCACCCCCCGATCTCCGCCACGGCCACGCACGGCTGCTCTCTTTGCTATGTTGCCCGTTGTAAATAGTTTCGTAGCTCTACAGTTTTATTTGTTTAATTTAATTTACAAATAATACTACATTAAATTGATTTTGACTGAATTGAAGAGCGAACAGAAACATTAAGTAGTACACACACCAACCTTAGTATTGATAGCACGTTGACAGATGATCTGGTTTTTAGTGAAAAATAAAATAAAGTACTCACCTGAAAAAGAACAGAAAAATAAATAATTAAGCTTCACTCGATAACAAAATAACAACATTATTAACATTAAACAATAATAATAAATATTATTAGATTTACAAAAAATAATCAAACTTAAACACATTAGATATTTATTTCTTTATATAGCAAAGAAATAGCTTTTCTTTGTTATCATTTTTGTTTACACAAATATTTTCAATACTTGTGTAAATATAAATAATAAATTTCAGATTTCACTTACCCAAAAAATCAACAATACATACAGAGCATTATTGCGGAAAATTATATAAAAATTTAATTTTAGAGTAACAGTTAAAAGTGAAGAAAAGAAAAAAAATAAGAGGGAAGATGTAATTTTCCACCCCTAACACAGATTAAAGGGGTTGAAGCTGGCGCTAAAGTAAAAGCTATGTGCTGAGAGCCTGCAGTTCTGTATCAATGATTCAAATATCGCCCAAAAAGGTAGAGCCTACTCAAACCAAGAAATATCGCCATATATATATTAATAAATATTAAGGCCAGAGACGTGAGAGTCGGTTAACGACGCGGTACATAAAATCAAGCCGTTCTTTACAATTTGTGTCTGTTTAACTGAACAGTACATTACCGCCCCCACCCCTAAGGCGACTTTACACCCCTCAACCATCAATCTGCCGACACCTTTGTCCCTTACAAAGATACTTAGATTTTTTTTTTTTTTTTTTTTTTTTTTTTTTTTTTTAGTTTCATGAAGTACTTTTTTTTACAGAATCTTTAACTTGACAGTATACCTAAAATAGAATTTGAATTCTGAGTTTCCATATAAGAAACGAAACAACAGAAATAAAATCTGTCTTATTGTTTTTTTAACTTTTCATTTTTTTAATTAAAAAAAAATATATATATATAATGGGTAAATGGTCTATCAAAATTATAAAATTCACTGGGTTTGAATAGGAGAGGAGAAGCTAGCCTTCTAGAACTTTTATGTTTGTAATTGCAGGTGACATGATTTACAAAAAATAAATAAATAAAATATAATTCTGATAAATATCAGAATACTAACAATTATTATTTGAATTGAATCAGTTTGCCTCCAGTTTCATGACACTCGGACACACCGGANAATAATAAAAAATCCATTAATTTAGGTTGTTATAGTGGTCGAAATAATCCTGATTCCTGTATTTTATTAACTGATTTATAGTGGACATATTAAGGGGTATTTATAGGGCGTAATAACCTAGAAGTTGATTGCCCTTCAATCTACTACTACTACTACTACTACTACTAGCAATTATTATTTTTGTCATAATTGAAAATAGTAAATAAAAGCTTGAGTTAAAGTATAGAATATTTGAAATTATTTTTCTTTTTTTGACAACTTGATTAGCTTTTCAGCAACACTATATGGTAGTGTACTTGGATATAGGAAATTCATGATGTGAGTGATCTGAAATAACTACTGTCAGCTGAGGCAATATTTTTACAAATGGCATGTGCTTAGAAATACTTAGAGAGGCCTGCAGTGAAACGCCTCGAAGGGGTTAAGGGTGTTGATGGGGGGGTGAAGATTAGGAGTGAGGGTGGGTCCGCAATTATGTCAGGGGTAAAATGTCATGGCATTTGCCGGCAGTGGCTCTCTGTTTCAACTATATGGGAGACACAGCCGGATAAACCCAATTTGTAAATATCAAAAGTATAAGAAGAAATGCGGAATAGTCACTTCCTGTCATACACAAAAGTAAATAAATTAGTGTATCATTTCAGTTGTCTACATATGTATACTATATTTAGAGCAAAAATTACGGCATATGAGTCTCTGGAAATGAATCATAAATATAATATTATACTTTATATTTTTTGAGAGTGGTGTCATTGGTCACCTTCTCTCCTCATGTGATTGATATTGAATGTCATTTTTTTTTTCCAATTCATTGTGGTGATCAAATTACAAAATGTTTTAATTTAGCAGAATGTAATAAATAAATAAAAGTTTCAAAAAAAATTATATTTTACTAAAAGTTATCATATGGATATATATATTTCTATTACAATTAACAAAATGTTTGATAATTTAAAAATGTGGTCTTATTTCTTTTATTATGTCACATGTGAAATAAATGTGCTTATGATAATATTATATAAAATAATNTTTCAAAAATAAACTTTAACGTAGAATTTGGTTATGTTATTTTTAAAATTTCGTACACCAGAGCGCATGCAGACTTAAACATATAATTATTATCGGACAATTATTTTACCTTCTCCGATGTAGGATTAGTCAAGAGTTATTATATATATATATATATATATATATATATATATATATATATATGCAATTTTCATAATTGGGAATTGCTTAAATAACATATTTATCAGGAAATTCGATAAAAAATCTATTAAAAAAACGAGTTCCCTAAGTATTACGAATCTTCAGTTTTCTTGAATTTTCTTATCTATGGCATTTTTTAAAAATACTATTGTGAAAAAAAAAAAAGTCCGAAAAAATTCGTAATTATGAAAGATATGACTTACAACCAGTTCATACAAAACTTGTCAAATACATACAAACATAAGCATGTGGACTCTGGAATATATTTGAAATATCTTAAAGGTTTTTCAAAATAGATTTTAGTTTTAAAAAACGCATTTAGTTTTAAGTGTAATAAATAATGTAAAAAAAAAGTAATGTAATATAAAATCATAAATATAAATTGTTTACGAGAAAGGCACATCAAACTCATTAATTCCTGGAATAATAAGACTTTATAATGATTTTTCTTGAAAAAAATTGATTTTGCATACATGAAGACAGACAGACAAATCACTAGCGCCCTCCCAAGGAGGACATCAAAGAAAGCCGCCTACCCCATCCTGTCCAACAGTAATTAATAATGATGAGGGATAATTTACAAACATTTGTTAAGAAAGTTTAATCCCGCCTTATTCTACACGTAGTTAAATTTCACGCACATCTAACGGCTAACGGCACACAGGAATATGAATGGGTTCCTGTCATTCAATGCTAGGTTAACCACACAAGAGTAGATATATAGCTTTCGGCAAATTTAGGTAGTATTTAATTTCCTATCTCAAGTCATATGGGCTGATAAAAGAAAACGTAGAGAGAAATACAATTAATTTTAAATAAGTAAAAAATATATATATATATATATATACCATATATACCCGATATCCAAAATTTCAACAAAATATTTTTGAAAGTTTGAAAAAAAAAAAAAAAAAGGAATATACCAAATTTATACTGTCAGAATTCACCAAAATGATGTTTTTTTTTTAAATTTTAAAATTGTTTCCTATTTATTTAATAACTAATGAACTATAAATATCTTTCTCTCATACACACATGATAGTACAAATACAAATATAGTGCTCTTTGAGGTATTATCTGGTGTCATTGGAGAAATTAATTTAAATATCAATTGTAACAGACCATTAAAGTGTTAGAAATGGATATTTTCATGTTGTTTTGACGTTTGAAAATTTGGATAACCAGGAAAATAGACGATGCTGAAACTGTTATTTATCAATTTCGTGATGTCATTATGACTTCCTTAAGTTATTTCATCGCCACTGATTTGCCCTTCCAGACCGAAAAGTGGTGGGGAGGGGAGCCGAGATTAAACATAACATAAAAAAAAAAAAAGTTCCCATATAATAAAATAACAAATAATTTGACTATATTATAGCGATCCAAAGCTAGATATCGGCAGCCTACACAGTCCTGATTTTCCGAAATAATTATTGCTTTTCTGTTAATGTTCATTTATTTTTTTTTTAATTTATTCAATAATAAAAGTTGCATAAATATCCTTCATGTAAAAACAGAAGTATTAATACTACGGATATTCTGTTTATTTTGATATATTTATCGATAAAAAATGATTAATGTTGCATACCGACTAAAGATACATATGACAAAAGGGTTTTTCAGAGGGAAATTTAAATGAAGGATATTTACTGCTTTTAGTAAAAGAAAAAAAAGTAATGGATTAAGTACAATAATTTATGTAGGAACAAAAAGCTCGTCTTGCCATTAACTAGTTTTTTTATAAGCTCGGGTAAGTCTCCACGGCTCTCGACATCTTGGTTGCCCAGGAAGGGGAAGGTTAAAAAATTAAATTTAATAATTCAATGCTAGAGGTGAGACGAGGGGGGATTCAATCTGGATTTGGTGGTATTTCTGAAGGTTTACACCTCTTGCCTTAATATTTAGTTAGCGACCTGCTAGTCGACACAGTTACTGGCACCTAGAGATACCTGGCCGGTTGTTGTTGTTTTTTCCCAGGTGTATACTGTGTGAAAAAATTTTCTTGCTGGCAGCTAGAAAATTTTTAATATACTTCAATTGGCCTTTTTAAAAAGCCGCTTCCGAATGGTCTAAATAGAAATTCATTGTGTTACCCTGAAATAAAAAAATTTTAAAAATGTGGTACTGAGAACATTATAGCTTTTAATAAACTGCGTCCTTTCGCACTGAAAGTATATAAAAAACCGCACTTAAAATAATAAAAGGATGCAGTAAACCTAACAAATTTTAAAGTATTTAACATTGTCCACTATACTATTCACGAAACCTAGTTTTAGGTGCGTAGAATTGAATTATATGTGAAAATTAAACGAATATGTACATCAAAAATCACAATTTAAAAAAAACGAAATCCATCCATGGTCAATCCTGAAATATTAAAAAATAAAATTTCTAAATTGAAAAATGTCATTTAAGGACTGAAAACTGTTAGATTATTATTGCTGTCAATTTTTTAAAATTAAAAACTGAAATAGTTATATTATATTATCAGTTGAGCTTTGCACTCTAAGATGTAACCATAAACCTCTCTCTAAAAGAGTTTTTAATATATACATATATAGTTGTGAAACATTATTAATTCAATTCAATTATCTCGATTATTATATTGACAAAAATGGCATTATGTAATGAAGTAAACAATTTCTATACTGATTCGTAGTATTAAAACCTAATTACCTTGTTTTTTTTTTAAATATTAAGCTTCGGCAATAAACCACTACTTATCGCTAAATACTATCAGGAATAAATAACTAAAGTAAATATCGTAAAGATCAAAATGTGACTCTCATTCTCTTTTAATTTTTAAATTACTAAATATTTATTTTCATGAGTGGTATTCCCCTCTTAGAAAAAACAAAAACAATGAAAACAAGAAGAATTTAGAGAAATATTCCTTGCATTTTAGCGATATAAATTAAAACTTTCTTAGAATTATTAGGAATACTATATTAACAGATAAATAGATTACTGATAATAAGAAATTAATCAAAGATGATAGATTGGTTTTTTCACAAGAGTATTTTTCTTAAATCCTTACTGGTCGAACCCCAATTATTGATGTACACACAGCGTAAGTAAAATTGAGTAACAATAGTTTCAAGGTCCCATGAACATGGACTAACACATGGAAGACTATATTTATTGGTATGTTTGTAGGTGGAAGGGTATGTGGATTTGGGACCACTCTACAGTTCTACGATCGATCAGAAACTCGAAATGAAGAGATTCTGTTTGTGATATGAGCTGCAGGAGAGATATCCCAGAGGAGGGGGTAGACAGTTTTTTATTATTTCCCTTGTCATCTGTACATGAGCTAAAGTTTATATTATATTTTTGATTCCATATATAATATTTCAAATTAGCTCCCGTTTACTTATAGCTTCATCCCAAGGGACATTCATACTGCCATTGCATACGGTTCGGACCATTTAAAAGGAGGTGGGGAATTTTTATCTGGTACTCTCTCTCCCCCCCGTGACGAGTAAGTTGGGGGCCCGCTCGCCAGATGGCTCCTCTCTGAAATGCAGTATCGAGCGTAGGGAACTGCTTCCTTTGTGGCCATTCATCTTTGAAGCTACATTATCTGAATGTAAAGCGCTCCCTATCAAATATGAATTATAAATAAAGATGCCCGTGTGTGTGTGAGTTTCGCAAGAGGCCTGGCAGTTACCAAGACCAGATGGCCGCCCGCCACTTAAGACGCTCTCTCAGAGAAGCCTTCTATATAACATATCTGCTGTAGGGCCCATATGCAACACATTCCATTCCGCCTTATATAACTATATTTATTTCTGAAATATAGACCCCCCTCTCCATCCCCCTTCCACCCTCCGAACTGTTCGTCTTTATGGTGGACGAGGAGCGATTTTGTACTTCGTATTTATTATTTATATTTCCCACTTCCTGTGAATCTTCCGTTGTGCTATCTCGAATAAACTCCACTCCTTTCTCTAAAGAAAGGCTTTTGAGAGCTCCATGCAGAACTCATAAATTAGCGCAAGGAAAACAGCAGTGAGTTTCTTAGGAAATTAGCAACAGTTAAATGTTTTTCAGTATTGAACTCACAATTAACATTATATATATAGATATATATATATATACTTAATTCCTTTTGAAGGAGCAATAACGATAAATCGCTATCGACATGACAGGTTGAGAGATAAGAGATAAGTATTTAAAAAAATAAAAATAAACTGTAAACATAGAATAAATTGTACTTTCATAGTACAGTAATCAATTTGCTTTTGTAAATTACCTAGACAAAGTTAATTAATACTGATATTTTTCAAAATTAATAAAAATATTTATTGATATTTTAATTTTAGCCAGTATTTTGAGCATTTTGCAAAGCTGAACTCATTAATTCTAAGAGGAAACTATATCCGATTGTCCCTACACTACAAGAAGGAATTTGAGTTTTCTGAAAAGGACGTTATTGTTTTAATGTGAAAGTCATTCTAGAGTAATCAGGATCAATTTTTGCCAGTAATTCCTGTAGAACAAAACCATTATAGAATAACTTTGAATGAAGAGTAACCATATAGTGTCCTTGTGAGAGTTTCCATTAATCAAAATCAGGTGTTAAATAATTGCAACTTTTAAACTACAATATTAACTATTGGCCTTTAAATAAATGGACTAATCAATTAATGATTTCCTTTTAAATCTCATAACGTAGGAGATATTGTTTAACCTAATAGCCCACAATTATAGATAAGGATTCAGAAATACTATCACTTAGAAGATATTAGAATATGACTGAGCTCCTGCAAACAGCAATGAATCACCATTAGATTAGCACGAAATGCATTCAAATTCTTTTATGAGTTTAATATTATCCATGCTTAATAACCGCTGAATAGCAGTTCGATCTTCAACAAAAGCTGACGAATGTGTATTTTTTGGAGTGATGCAAATACTAATATTCGACACCATCAGCTGCTGGATTTTGTATACTGAAAAGTGTTGGGTTTTAGGAATTATCCACAGAATTTAGGTACTAATGTTCTACAAAAACGGGGGAAAGTTAATAGGGCAAATTGTGTTAGAGTAAATATTTTCTGTTGGCAATGGAATGAATAAACAGGCAAGAGAGCGGCGGACAGAGGGCGAACAGAGGACGATCTAGCTGGGGGTTGGTTGTTGTCGGTTTTTGTAGCAAAAAGGGTTGGGCCGGCATCTAATTAGCGGGTGAACGATAACCGGTGACAGATGTGGAAACATACACAGAGTGTGCCACCTCTGTCAGTGTGGGCGGGCGTTTCGTTCGCGATACCACCGGCCCTTTAGTTCCCGCCAAATGAAACTATTTATTGGGCGCTCACTCAAACCGGGCGGACGGTAAATGTTACATTGTCGCCTGTTTGTCCACAACGCCGGGGCTGGGGGGAACACATTGTTTAACGGCTACACAAACCCGCCGAGTGCCCGCAAACCAAATATACACATATAGTTTAACGCATTCAGTGCTCGGCGCGTTACAAGTTCAAACTAATACCACAAAGCTTCAGGAGTCCGAGGGCCGCTGAAGGAACAATGGCGACTGTTGGGAAAAGCGCCGCGGACCCCAGGTGCCCGCTGCAAACACCGATCAAAAGGAGACCAGTCCCGGCATTGTTTCACCAGCAGGAAATATTCTTCCGGAGCGCGCGTACAAAGGCCAATTCCAGACTCCTTTCAGCGGGGGGGACTTCTGACACACTCTACCTGTCAGCCGCGCGTCGAGAGAGTGCGCTCAATCAGGCGGGAGAAATACCCTGACGGGCTTCAAGAGGCTTCACAATCCATTGCTCCGTGGAGCCAGAATTCACAAGTCCCTCGCTGACTCAGGTATTGTGCCCATACCTTGGGTGATTATGCTAGGCATATCTTTGTCAACTGCCTATCTTCATCCTAGAACCCCGTCAATGTAAACTAGGTTGCTTAAAACCCACAATCTCCATACACACTTAGTTCGTCATTACAATACGATAATTATGTTAGTAATATGTAAGATTGCTTGACCGGTGAAATATCTTTAACATCCATCAAATGATTCAAATTATGAAACGTATGTTTTTCAACCGAAAAAAAAAATTAAATCTGATCATAACTTCCCAAAACTGAAGTCTCATATTTCAAAATCTTCGTCTTATTCACTTGATGATTTATTTCATCCAATACTTTAAGGCTTTAAAAATTACACTTAACTTATATTTGCTTATTTAATTTAAAATAAGTATCCCAACAATAATAATTATTATTATAATTAAAATTCATGTATTTTTACTTTTCAATAAAATATTGCCTACTTATTAAGTTTTTACTTACACTGTAGCACAATATTTATGTTTTAAATAAAATAAAATGAAAATGCCAAAATAGAAAAATAGCAGAGAAGATTAAGAAAAGAGCATTATACAGATATGGATAAGGACTAATTTGTCCTTAGTCAGCAGATACAAAGGATTTATCAGCACTTTAATCAAAATAAATTAAATCCTGCAGAGTAATTTCTGTACAACAAATATTAAATTAAATTGACTACTTTATTTATTATTTATAGTGTGTCAATAATATCTAATTTTTAATAATATAAGAGAATATTTTTTATTTTATTTATATTTGAAATTTTCAATTTTACATAGCTGAAAATTTAATTTCAACTTGCTTGTATATATCAATTTTTGATGTAATTCATTACTATTAAGTAATTTTATTATTTTTAAAAGGTTGTTAGGAATTATTTTTTAAATTTAATTTAGTATTTAAAAAAATCCTAGGAAAATATTTTATTTTATCACTTAAGCAATAAATTCTAAATTTATTTTCAGAATTTTAGATTTGTTCACTGGCTTATAATTCCAATTAACATAACTGTCCTAATACTGTAGGAAACCCTTTCCAAATTAATTATCCGAGTCGAAATAAGAATTCAAGGTGATTAAAAAGATGTTCGTATCTGCCATTTAATTTTACCCACAATATAAAATAATGAACAATTAAAATGTGTACAATATTATATTGCTTGTTATAGAGTCAGGCATAATTCAACTAAATTTATATTAAATGAAAATGGAGAACATTACAGGTATTATTAAAGAGTATATATTATTGCTTATTAGGATGTATTTTATAGGGTCATTTCCCATTCCATAAAAATTAATGAAGAAATATGAGGTAGTACCCGTACCTCTAACCCCACCCCTTTTCCACTTTACCGACAAAAATGTTTCATGACGCGCATTAAGTATTTGTAGGGTTTCCATTTTTATAATTTTTTTTTTTTTTTTTTTTTTTTGTGCTCTCCCCCTCCCTGACTTAATGAAGCCTCCTTGAAGGGCGGGCATTAATATTTCTACTTTATTGACTGTCATTTTTACCATCATTATATTAGAAAGGGGCATATAATCCATTTTCCCCGGGCCATACAATATTTAGAGCAATCGGAGGGGGGGTTCCTGTGGGCTAACCGCCTCCTGAATAGTTGATGCCGGCTGTGTGACTTGGAATTCGGCGAGAGCAATGTTTGTTTCAGCGCAATGAACGATATAATGAGCATGTTCTTTACTGACATCGGGCATCGCATGAGTTATGGAAGGGGCGAGAGGAAGACAGCACACACGTCCTAGACACGAGCGCCTAAGTAACCATTCCACCCCCCAGCTGTCAAGCTCTCCAAACATAATGGAAAGGGGTGAATAATTCCTAGGGCAATCGACAGAAATCTTAAAAAGTAATATGCCAACACATAGAAACCATCAGTCCAACTATACACGCTAGAAATAATAGGATTTTACGGGTCATTACCCATTTTTCTATTATCTTATCCGTATAACTCACTATCAAAATTATCATTACACCTCACTGTAATATACATAAGGAACTGTTTATATATTCTTTTATGTGTACCTAGAACTGCCTAGGCAGGAGCACTCATTAAAATGTGACTTAGCTCCGAAGAAGTAATCACTTGTGAAAGCGCTCGGAAATTAGAGAAAAATACAGACATTTTGAGAAGTATGGGATATGATTTGATAACCCTAGTTGTTTATATATATTTATACATGAATTATAACACTGCTGATCTACAATCATTAATTGCATCTATTGACGATTACCTTGAGTTTAAATACATTTTATATTTAAAATATGTTTGGAATTAAGCAATCGTTTAGCTTACAATTTAAAATAAATTTAATTTTTAACTGTAAGTAAGAATTATTAATAATGTGATCTATACAGGTATTATAATTAAGCAAGATACTATAAACAAAATTTTAAAAAAATATTTGTTTAACCTTAGATGATTTTAGTTGGGGTTCGGTCAAGGTAGAAATATTATAAAGAAAATTTCTACCTTGACCGAACTCCAACTAAAATCATCTAAGAATAATATCTACTGTCAAAAAAACTCTCCTTTTGAATATTTATTTAACTTTTAGTTTCACTGATAATTATTAAATAATATTAATATAAATCTAAACCT
>KZ807745.1:97024-119197 GCA_000696205.2 Oncopeltus fasciatus | reverse complement strand
TATATATATATATACACATGTATATTGTATTAGGGTTATTGAAAGAGGCTATGAGCTTTACATGATCTCTTAGTTTTAGCCGTATCACCTACGGTTTTATTGTAAAATATAACCTACGGTTATAGTGTACAACCTACAGTTGCGAAATTGATAAATTGTGAACTGAAAAATACTGAACTCTGAGCGTTAAAATTTAAATTTACTTACAATTAAATACTAGTGGGAGCAAACGACGATTAAGATGGTCAAATTAAGAATTAAAATAACTTCAAGTGAGTGTCTGTTATCGATCTCTGATTTTTTTTTTACTTTGACAAATGTGATGAAGAAAAGTCAAAATTTTTTGCTCTATTAGTTTTTGTGTTAACTTACAAATTTTATCAAGGAATACGAATTAAATATAAGTACTTAATAAATTTAAAAAAAATTTTGTTGACTAATACAGAGCGTTATTCCTTTGGTTTTTGAAATGAAATAAAAGCTATTGGCCTGTGGTTTTCTTGTTTGGCCAACATCAGCCAAGACGACCTCGGGATACGGATTACAATAGTAATCAGTGTATAATAACCCAGAAAGAAGACAGTTCCCTTCCAACGCCACTCCAGAAATACAAACCATTCAAGTCGGCGAGTATTGAACAAGGAATTGAAATGTCCAAACGCAAGAGCTGTGTGAACTAAGCAGGTTTTCCATGTCTCCTTAAAGACGGAGAAAAAAATGGACTGCAAAATGAAAAAAAGAACAATGAGGATAAAGTCTAGGGTCATTAGATCGTCCTTGGGGGTGAGGGAAGGAGGGAGAGGGGGGGGGCGAAGGAAAGGGAGAGTTCAAATTAAACATACTGGGCACATTTTTCTTTCTTTCTCTCTTTTAATTCTGTCTTTATTAACATCTTTAATAACTTTTTTTTAGATAACATGAATGTTTTGTATTATATATAATATATATAATTTCATCTACAATCTGCCATGACAATAACAGTATGGAAGATATTAAATTTTTCTTTCATTTCATTCATGGACTACTACCTTTAATTCCCCTTCTCCCTCACCTGATTTCAAGCTAAAACAAGGGTGCAAGCAAGGGTGCTCGAATACCGAAATTATTTCTAAGTTTTAAAAACAAGAACTCCCGTCCAAGCTTATTAGTTATATTCTTAAGAAGGGCTAAATAATAAAATATCACAAAAACGACAGAGAATAACTAGACCGAATTCAACCATCAATAAATTATTAGCTATTTAATCTATATTTATACTTCCGAAAATACTGAATTTGTGTTTCATACTTCAAAAATTAAGGGCACAGAAGTGCAATCAAAGTGAGACTATATATCGTTAAGCGTTTACATTAATAATAAAGAATAAATTAAATTATTTTTCTCATTCTTGTTCAATTTGTTTATATTATAAATTAATACACTTTTTATCAAAAGTTAAGAGTTCTAAATTATAATTCAAATTTCCTTATTCGTTCCCCAAGAGTGACCCAAGGAAATTATATTCTCTGTAAAATATTTGTATGGAAGTTCAAAACACTTTTAGCGATTTTGAGAAGACTTTTTCTCGAGGAATTTTAACACAAACATTTCTTAAAATGAGGGGTATTTATTTTCTAATGCTACTTATAAGTCATTTCGAATTTCATTGTCAGCCCTCTTCAGGGATAGTGATTGGTAACTGAATTGGCTAATGACTCTATCAGTCACTATTAATATACTGAAGAATATGTACATAGCTCTGTTAATTATTTTCTTTTATATTTTTTGTAATATTTGAAATATTTTTATCGCAGATTTTATTAACTGAAGGCTACTATCACAAGGTTTTTTTTGTGTTATTCTGCAAACCTCAGGGCTGTAGCTCAGTGTGTCACTGAAACACTGAGTTAGCTTAGTGTGTCACTAAAACACTTAGTGAGATTTTACATTAATGTAAATTATTCAAAAAACAAATAAGGAATATTCCAAATTTAAAAATAAGATAAGGTAACGTTTCTAGCAAATGTTGAGACCACATTTTTATCGTCATGACGAGAAGCACTCGTAGAGTCCTCGTCAGATTGTGTGCATTATTGAGAGTTCAGAAAACACGGAGATATGAATAAACTTCGCCCCGACATCTGCTAATATCTCATAATTAATAAACTTGCAGGAAGAGTGCAAGTGCAGCAGAGTACTTGCTTGGAGGGCTTTCCAAGCGGGGGGTCAATATTATATTTCAAGCTACACCACCACTCAAAACCAGGATGCAATATCGGTTCGAGGCCCCTTGCTTGCACTTTTAAATAACCCTCTTTCAGGCGCCATATTTGTTCGAGATGTAATAATGCAGTAGTCAGAAGGGAGTTTCAATATTGTCTTTAGACCCCCCCCCCACTCCCTACCCCCACCATCTGGATCAGTATTAATCGCCAACCTCCGAAACCTACTTCTAGTTCATTTGTACTTTTTTCCAGTACCTTTATCATTCAACAAGATAATTAACAATAACAATATATCTTTTTATACCAATAACAAGATAATTAACAATAACAATATATCTTGTTATATCTATAACAAGATAATAGATATAACAAAATATTTTTAAAGATAAAGTGTTTCGAAATAAATTTAATTGTAGGGGATTTATCTAATCAATTTTTAAAAAGTCTAGAGTAGTTTGCTATTTCTGTAAAAGAGTAATTTCGAAAATATATTATTTTATATAATATGGGCAATATTTAAGCGTGAATAAAATTATATGTTGGTGTGTTAAAAATTAGGGGCTATATCTAATAAGATTAAAGGAAATAGGCATTAATAGGAGGTGGTGTAAATTAAATTTGTTGCAATATCAACATAATAGATTTGGCTGTAGCAAACATCATGAAAGAATTTGAATATAATAGAAAGGATGTAAATATTAATATCGGATATTGCTTAGGAAGACAATTATGAGGTAGTGATTATTATTTAATGCAAATATACTTCTGCTGAGGCTGGCCAAATGAAGTAGGAAGAAATTAATACTTGAAGGTAAAGAACTTAGAAGGTCAATAGAATTACATAATATTAGTTGGATATAATTGTTTAATGTCAAATGTAAAGAAAAGAAAAACTGATGCAGATATTACACAAACCCGAAAGGACTAGTTCAGATCACATTTAGGAATATGGCAATAAGGACATTAAAAAAACGTTGCTTTAACTCAAGACATATTGGCACTCTGAAGCAAGAAAGAATGAATAATATGGACAGTGCATAAGTGTTTTGTATATTCCTTAGGGTTGGAGTTACATTCAAATATAGAGTGATTGCCATTACTCCGCAGATAGAGATACATTCCATACATCCAGATACTCCCGAGATACATTACTCCAGATCCGGAGATAGAGAAAGAAAAAGAAGATGATAAAGGACTAACAAAATATATTGTCTCACAATTTGTAGTATAAATCTTTTCATATATATTGTCATATGGCAAAAAAAATTGATCTCTATAAGAAAAAAAATCTAATTAGTCATAAACAAGATTGGGGAAATAAAAAGGAAGAATCACAGGAGACCCAGGTGCTTGTAGGATTGCAGCGCCACGGTAAGTTACAAAAGGACATTTAAATAGATTTACAATTTAAGAACTTACTTTTAATTAATAAATAGTCATCAAAAGGTATTCTTATCTTGAGTGTATGCTAATTTTTATATATTATTCAATACTAAAATTTTTTGGAAAGCTTGGAAGACAGTTGATGACATAAGTTGCAAGATATGCTCTATGCTTTTTAAACTGGAGAAGTTACAGACCATTATCTAATGATATATATCTACTCAAAGAAATCGAGACATTAAAAAGATGAGCAGTAAAAGTTATTAATATATTATGTGGGTATTAAGCATTAGGAAAACAAATAGTCAGTTTACAAAAAAAGAAATTTGAAAAGTAAAAAATTTGAGTAAAAATTTGAAAAAATAGTAGAATTATGTTGTGTGTCTGACATTGTTTGTTGAATTTGATGTTAGCTATTGTCTTGTGTAGCTGTCTAGTCTTATTAAGCATGTGTGTTAGTAATACCTTCGCTTGACTAGCTGTGTCAGGTAAATAATCTAAAAGGTTATTTCCACCACCAAAGAACTATCATACCTTCTATTTTCCGTCTTCATTGGTTTCTGCAAACCATCTTCTGTTGGTGAGCGCTGACGGACATTGTCCATCTTCTGGCCGAATACATGCGTTTGCTGTCACTGACTGTATTCAACTCCGGAGAAGGTATGATAGTTCTATATTCATTGGTAGAGATAATAACCCTTTTGTTTATTTACCTGACACAGCCAGTCAAGCGAAGGTATTACTAACACGCATGCTTAATAAGACTAGACAGCTACACAAGACAATAGCCAACATCAAATTCAACAAACAATGTCAGACACGCAACATAATACAAAAATAGTAGAATCGTAGAGCAGAAGGAAAGGATTAAGTGCGAGATGAGTAAGCACAGTTTACATTTTCACGGTAAACCGGTTTAGTAAACAATACAAGGCAAGGAGAACTATACGAGCAATAAGTCAAATCACACTGCAAATTCATAAGCGCCAGTGAGAGTACTGTTATTGTTTATAGGCGAATATTAATAATATAGGATATGAAATTGCTGGTGTACGTGAGGCTGACTGGGCCACCTGTCGACGTCACGTGGGCAGCTCACGTCAGAAAAGTCCTCGCAACAGGTCTGACCCCCCACCACCCACAACTAACCCAGACACGACGTACAACCGGTTACTGGCCAATTCTCTTACTGGACAGCTCTTTGAAGGGTTGCATGTGTGTTGGGCTGCATCGTTACGTACAAATACATTTAATATCCGTCCTCGGTCACTATGAATCCGATGTGAAGAGTGTAAACCGCACATGGGCTGTAAACTGTTCAATAACATGTATCAAATTCACAGGTACAAGAGCGTTAAACTATTTCAATAGCAAAAAATGAAAAATTAATTTTGATAATACAAAGAATAATACTGAGCTTGCAATTTTACATAGTGCTTTGTAAAATGAATATAATTTTTCAAAATACGAAAGGTTAATTTTAATATCAGGTTATTACTGAAGTCCTTCAAGTCATTTTCCTTGCCACTTTTAACCTCCATTTCACGTATATACTCATTCATCCTATTACGCTATTTCCTTGTTACGACATATAAATGACAAGCATACATTTGAGTATACAGTTGTAGTAGTTCATTTAGTAATTTTATTTTTCACTAACTGGAATAGGACTAACAGGCTTTTACCATACAACACTGGTACATTTAAACTCCCGTCAAATGACAATCTTCATGAAAAGTTGCAGTAATAAAGAATGTTTTCTTCAAATAAACTATTTGGAAAACAGTTTCCAAATAGTTTATTTGAAGAAAATATTCTTCAAGGAAACAAAAAAAAATTGCTTCCTTAAGATTGCAAAATGAATATAATGAAGGGTTTATTGAGATACTAGAAAAAATATATCATACATTAAATTCGGCAACCAAGTTTCGGAGGCGGGAAGTGCCAAAATGGCAGCAGTTCCTTGCTGAAATAGGGGTTAATGTTGAACAAAAGCTTGCTTGACTTGTTAAAAGGTGGAGAATCGGTTGTTGTCCAGCTGTCAAAGGGACCCCTTCTTATCCTCCCTTAAGACGCAGTTACCGCTGCAAGCGATGCCGCGATAACGGCAATCTGTGTCTAGCCCAGTCGCAGTTGTAGCATGAGTTCCGGCGCATCATCAAAGGGCCCCGCCCGATGCACCGCAGATGTAGGTGCATTGTTCTGCAGGACGAAGAAGGAGTCTCACAGGGAGACAGCCTCTGTCCTCTACTAATTAAAGTTGGCCTCCGTCCGACTCACGAACACAAACACACACATGGAAGGACATCCAGAGATATGTAAATAAGTTAGTGGTTCTTTGTGCGAACCCCCCCCCCCCCCCGCTTGATTTGTGCTTCCATTCCCAGCGGAGTCTCTCCCATTAGGAGAAGAGTTCAACTATAAACATTTATAGTTTGAATAACAAATCACTTGTACATGTCTGCGAGTTTCTGCGAGAGGAAGGTTCTCTGGCGAGACAGCAAGCCATTGTATTTTTCTCATCTCCTCCCCCCTTCCCCAATGAAAACTATATTTCGATGAACAATAGTCCGACAATAACAAAAAGTCTTTAGAAGTAGCTTAGACCTTCTTATTGTAAGAAATGATTTGTTTTTTCTAATTTATCTATTGTTAACAATCTTCAATGGTAACCAGAAAATCCAAATTAACAAATTTCAGATATTGAAGTCCCTTTAAATTGACAGTATTTTAAGAATCAATCTTTAAAGAACGTAATATCCTATATTATTAAAGATAGTAATATCCTTTGTTTAACTTGGTCCCCCTTCTTGCAAGCGTTATTTGTTGTGCCTCTTGATTTTTGCTCCCTTCAACTTTTTTCCCTTACCAAAGCAATCGCCTAGGGAAATACGGGTGGGAATGTTTACAGGTTCACAACCTATCATTGACACCAATGCCAACCTGTATCGTGAGGCTTGGAAGTCCAGTGAGGATACCTTCGGCTAAGCAGACACGCTTCTTATCAATGTTGCTTTGAAAACTACATGGTATATTATATTCCAAAAAGTACATTAAGTAGTACTACATAGTCCAAAATATTTGCTACTAATTTACCACAGAAGGAATAGATGGCATGCTTTTATGAAATTTGTTTAAATACATACAACTTTTATACTATATTCTTAAATGTATGATCCTTCCATGAGTAAGATATTGAAAATAGAACTCTTCGCCAAATAGTGGGCAATATAATGTAAGGTAGTAATAACTGTTGAAGCAGGACTTAGCTTAAATATTTGACAGAGGGTTAAGTGGAGGGGGGTGAAAGTGATGGATAAAATTATTTAGCAGAGAGACTGTAACGGCCAGAGTCTTCAATATCAATCTTAACTGTCGCTGTTGGCTACTTTCAGATGTCTCTTGAGAGGCTATTCATAAATTTTAAATTTACTAAAACTCCCCATGACCCATCACGCCCTAGCAATCAAACCAGCACTAAAGTAAAATCAACATACATTATTAATTCCTTTTCATATTTAATGCATTAATTAATGATTAATTCAGAACAGTCATGTGTAGTTCTATAAACTTATTAGCAGATACAGAAAAAAAAAAATCAAAAAGGTTGTTTTTTAAACATGAATATGGCTTTAAGACCAGGGGTTGAACATGGTGAGAACGATGAACAAGGAATGGGCTACCTACTCAAAAATATGTATTTTAAAATTTGGATTCTCCTATTAGTTTGTACGTATATATTTTACACATGACTCACCCATAAATGTATTTTTTGCAAATATAATATACCTGTGGGCAAAGAATATTTTTGTGAACAATGCAAATTAAAAAAAAAATTAAATATCTGGTAATACCGAATATTAATAAATTAATATTAATTTACACGTTAGTTTCCAAAAAACAGAAATATGCAGACTTCCGGCAAAGTAGATGCGCCTATGATTTTTAGATGTAGTTATTAATTAATAAAATTGGTATAACATATTTTATCCTTTTGAGTCGAATAGTGCGGCTCCGCCAATGGCTTATATTTATGCTTTTTATTTGAAAATAAATTTGGAAGAATCTACCCAAAGTTTTATTTTTGATACTTTGTATTAAAAATGTCAGACAACGTAAAATCATATTTTCATTGCAATATTACTATTGTTAGTTTAAGATATACTATTATCTCTTCAGACTTTTTCTTTTTACGAATTTTCACCATATCTAATATAAAAATAATAAAGAAATAAGAAATAAAATATTAATTGTAAAAAGATAACATCTGGATCATAAATAATGTTATCATTTTCCTAATTAGAAATATCTTATTGAAGACAGATTTTTTATATTTCCTCTCTCTGTATATTTGCAATGGTTCAACTATGGAATTTGATTTTCAGAGTTATTGAAAATTAAATACAAATTTTTATTTACAAGTAGATTATAATTTTTTTTATTCGAAATATCTAATTCTTATATTTTTGATTACACAAAACACTTAGTTGGGAAATATGCAATATAATAACTCCTCACAAATGTAGACTACTGTGCACATTAGTAATAATATACGTTGAAATGCTAAAAACATACCAATAAGAAACATTTACTAATTTCAGGACTTAATATCTCCAGAAGTTAAACATGAGATATATGTTAAAATACAGAGCAGGATCAATAAAGATATTTTATTATAATCGACTATTTCCAAAATAGCAATATACATTTTCTTTTAATGGAGACACTTTTAAAAATTGTAAGTATTATGTTTTATGCCAATAGATATTTTTGAATATTCGATAAAAGGAATACTGTCTGTTCGTCCGCACATGAAACTCATTTGGGCTCAAAGTAGTAGGAGGTGTATTATAACAAAATTTTTAATAATATTTTTTCTATTTACTTCATACATTTAAACATTTTAATTACCTAGGATCTTATTATCTACTTCGGACTAATGAATGATAATACTCTTTCGAGTTTGAATGCTGGTACCTCCAGACGTTTCCCTACTATTATTAGCTTTAATGTTCCCTACTGCGATCTAGTTGTGGCGTGGGGGGTTGTTGATTGTTGTACCAGCGGGTGGTTGGTCTGCTCCCTCCTGAGGGAAGAATGGTGTCGCGCTGGCTTTGCCCTGGGCGGAGGATCCTACCCCAGATTAAAGTGACCCGTCAGTCTACAGGTGACAAATCATCTAAGGGAGTAAACGCCCTCAAAATAATTACCGGTAAATTATGGTTTTAGAAATTTGAAGATTAAACATAATTGCACTTTACGGTAGTTTTGAATTCTTAAATGTTCTACAGACATGTATTTGCTTAAGCTGTCATTTTTATTATTATTAGGCCTTGATGCAGGCAATAAGTCGTCATTGATCCTCCATAGCAGTACCATAGCACTCCTCCATAGCAATACCATAGCAATCCTCCATAGCACCATAGCAATCCTCCATAGCACCATAGCAATCCTCCATACCATAGCAATCTTCCATAGCAATACCATAGCAATCCTCCATAGCACCATAGCAATCCTCCATAGCCATAACACCATACCAATCCTCCATAGCAGTACCATAGCATAGCAATACCAAACCCATCATCAATTATGTCAGGCTCAAAAATTAAATGAGAATGAGCTTTGATTATTTTATAGTAAGTAATTAATAGTAAAAGTTGTTTGATTCTAACAAATAAGGTTTTCCACAACATTCAAGTTATGAATAATGTGTGTTTTAATTTGTGTTCTACTTATATAATTTCTGTACGCAATAAAGCGCCAATTTATTAGCCCATTTAGTAGTGTAATCAATCTACTCAAGCGGAAGGCAGAATTTGAAGCAAAGTAGGATTTATTAATAAGAAAGCGAGCTGAATTAATTTAAATGGCGTTTCCCGATGGGGGGGGGGACAAAAGGGCCGGCTGCCTGATCACCGAAACTGTTCAAATTGATTTATATTTGAGTGACTTGATCAGGGGCTCATGACGGCTGCATGTACGGCGAAACCAAGGCCCGTCTCCAGGACCTTACTGTAATATTAAACTCTCCTAATAATTCAATTTATTTCTAGACCGCAGCTCACCCCCTCCCCCACCCCGAGGAATTCACACTCCATCCGCCCACCTCTGGATCCGAAGTTTGCCATGGAACAGGACGACTGGAAGCTCCGAAAATATACATGAGAAACCAACTCAAACGGTTATATAAAACGGTTGAATATTTAATAAAGCGAAAGGGTTTGATTATTTTTCCAAACTGAGAAGCTCCATAACAATCAAAATCGTCAATTGCACAAGTTGTAAACAATTAGTAGATAGCGCTTCGTTACTCGATGAATTTATAGACAATTTGAACCCAATTAAGAATTTATTTGCATGTAGCCAGGCTTGACCGGCTAGAGTCACGGGTAATTTATCATTCATCATTGCGCTTGCATTCATGCTTGTCATATAGTCTCAATAAGCCTCATATCCCTCATGCAATATGAAAGCATATTTATTTGTAGCTTGCCAATAACACTCAATAATATATTAGGATTATCTGAACATAATAACTGGTCAGAGGGGGGTTCAAACATTCCAACATGAGGACAAACCATTTCCTCTGGCAGTGAAGAATGTTACAAGCCCATTTTCTCAAAAAGAGTAGGCAAGATTCAAAATAATGCTGAAATCCCATGAAGTTGATAATAATAGAGAAAAGAGACGTTAAATAAATTGAATTGATGAATTATTAAAAAACGCGATTTGCAGTGAAAATAGAAAAACTAGAAAATTTTAAAGAAATTTTTTAAAAAATTATACATTTAAAAGACTTATTAGATATAAAATTTGATTCCGATACCCAAAAATAACCTTCAAGTTCAGTTTTAAACTACATTAGTTTTAGAATTATACATGGATTACTTTTGGTGGATGAGATGTGTAAAGAACTGTGGAGAATAATTTATGGTTGTACTACATAACAAGGAATATATTTTGTTAATTGTTTGTTTAAATAATATCTATGCCGTTTATCAATATTAAAAGGTATCGCTTGCAAGACGAAAACGATGAAACCTTTAATGAGATCATGGCTAACGCAAGAAGAAGCTTAGGTTGCGACAAATCCTTAAAAAATTGTGATGGATTGACGAAGGTCAACGAGCAATTTTGGGTGCGTATTTATGAACCCAGTGTGAGGTATTTTATACAGTATATATTTATAGCCTCGCATATGATTTCACTCATACTGTCTCAAGTATACTCATAAACACACAATGATTCAGATCAGCCGTAAGTTTGCCGTCGCCCTAAGCAAGGGATTGCGTACAACTTCTCCCTCAAGAAGAACTCACACTTAAACCCCTCGTAAAATGACCAGCGCCGTGATTATGGTGCACCCAATAAGGAACAGGAATAGGACGCCCGGACCTACTGATGTTCCTCGAGTTAGGGGCCTGCGCGAACTCCAAAGAGTGGACTAGACAGTGGGACTCATTAAAGTGTCTTATCGCTCGTAGCATTGGTGGTCAAGATAAAAGGAGGAGAAAGCCACTTCATGAGAATCAATTCAAAAATGAACGAGCATTAGGTATTCTACAGAATGAAATAGTGCAGGATATAGAAGGACTTCATACATTGACGTCAAGTCTCTGCAGAATTGGTTATACATACCCAAGGTTAAGAAAAGTGGAGTGTTCATATGCTCATGTAGGCTTCGACGGTCGTCAGATGTATTTACCTTTTCTTCGTCCGGGTTGGACCGTGTCAAGTTGTTTATAGTTGCCGAGCTTTCGCACATCATGTGATGGCTTCTTCATGATGTGCGAAAGAGCTATTTCTGCCAAGCGGCAACTATCAACAACTTGACACGGTCCAACCCGGAAGAAGAAAAGGTAAATACAAAAGTGTGATATGCTAAGGTGCTTTAAGATTTACCAAGCAAGAAAATAAAGTAAGGAAGGAAAGAAGTTCTCGTATACAAGTCGCAGTGAGTAATCGGGCATAAGGGAAGTTGATGAATTCTAGGGCAAAGCCCAGAACGACGGAAGCTTAAAATTCTATCGAGATCTCCCAATTTTATGACAACAAAATAATACAAAAATAACTTTTATTGGAAACTTCTTTTTCAGAGGCCATAGTTAGGGACTACCCTTATACCTAGGCAACTTTTTTAGCAGCCTTGTATTTTTTCCCTGAAATAAAAGTCAAAAGACGATCAATATATATTGGT
This sequence comes from Oncopeltus fasciatus, assembly GCA_000696205.2. Taxonomy (NCBI): domain Eukaryota; kingdom Metazoa; phylum Arthropoda; class Insecta; order Hemiptera; family Lygaeidae; genus Oncopeltus; species Oncopeltus fasciatus. Next base: position 107,413 of record KZ807745.1, on the reverse strand, counting down.
CAACTATATATATATATATATATATATATATATAGAGAGNGTTCTTGTGAACCGAAGGTAAGTCTATAAAAGCATAACTTCCCATTCTCTTTTAGCATATTGAGAAAGAGAGAGAGAGAGAGAGAGAGAGAGAGAGAGAGAGAGAGAATCTACTGCCTTGTATATTGGAATATATTCATTTAGAAATCCTGGATAACTGACAAATTAACTCAAATCAAAGAGAAACAGCAAATACTAAATAATAAAGTCCTTCGAGGTACTCTCCAATCATTATAAACAAACTACAGAGTTTCATTGTAGATTCCAGACATAATTTCTGCAACTCATAACACGAAACGATCTCAGACTGAGAATAAGGACAAACAATGTTGCAAAAATGTAACTGGAATAACAGGGGCGAATGAGAGGAATAAAATTTAGAGAATATTAAAAGTGTAATCAACATCAAATATGGGTTTTACACAATGTCAATAAAAACAAGGAATGGAATGACTGATATAAAAACTACTTTATATGAAAGTTTTAGGGGAGGAGGGGGAGAGGGGGTGGGAGGGAGCATTTCGGTTTACACCGTTAAATGTAACAATAAAATTGTACATAACGGCTCCAACCATAAAGCTCAACTTTAATTGCTTTATTAGAATAAATTTAGGTAGAGAGGAGAGGTAGGGAAGAGTGGGGGGTGGAGTGGGGTAGAAGGTGGAGGGGGAAGAGGCAGTAAAGGATTATTTTATGTATACGCAATAAATATGAGAGAAATATGTGTCGGCCATAAAGCGGTCATAATCCAGCAGATAGATAGGAGAATATAAAAATGTGCCTCAGGATTAAAGTTGCAAGGGGCTGAGAGGAGTCTAACATTTTATTATATGGTGGAGGGTGGCTGTTGAGGGCCACATAGTTGGAGCTGTTAAATTTAATACCCAGCGAACAATGTTGAGTAATGCCTCTTAAGGTTGCTCTTACTGTACCTAGCAGTTCCAACCCCCTACCCCTCTGGCCAAGGGGAGCAGGGTTACTTCTGTAACGAAAGTACAAGGATGCATAACAACTTCGATGATGTGTGCACTGCTTTCAGAGCAAACAGCTAAATTCAGTACAATACAAAAATACAACGAAACAAATACTTTTAGAGGATGATCAATGACAAAAAAAACAAAATAATACTATAATAAAATAAGAAATATCAATATGACAGAATATTTTTATAAAAATCAATATCCCAAGTTCATTATCAGTCATACTCAGTTGTCACAATCAGTGCTGTTGACAGCCAATCTTGCACACAGGGAAAATCTTAAAGATATCACCATAATCTAAAAGGTTATTTTCACTACCAATGAATATAGAACTATCATACCTTCTATTATCCGTCTTCATTGGTTGCTGCAAACCATCCACCAACCAACAGAGGATGGTTTGCAGAAACCAATGAAGACGGATAATAGAAGGTATGATATCACCATAAACTGGGGTTGCCAAAATGACATACTCAATAGACTCCTACTGTTTCTTCTCCTATCCTGGATGTCATCACCTTCCCTTCGAACAAGTGTTCTGACCAACCCAACCACCCTGCCTGATAAAATAGGCATACTTTGTGGTAAAAAAAAAAGACTTTTTCCTGCCACCTCATGATGAAAGGACTTCTAGGTTACTTTAATAAATTTGTAATGAATAATGAATTGCAATTAAAATAAAAATATTTAGTTTATACATATAATTAAATTTTTAAGAAATTGTGCTATATTGAATGCCATATTGAAACCATAATTTATTAATATTTTATAAAGGTAAAGGGTATAGGTACCACATGCGGTAATTCTCCAATTCTTTATGCAGTATAATCTATTGGATATTTTTTTTCAATCTATTGGATGAGAGAGGAAACAAAATTTAGTTTCTTTACTGTCAATAATGACAGACAAAATAATTTTACAGATGCAAAAAAATGTGGGGCAATAAAAAAAATAAAATAAAATAAAATAAAAACACTCCATGTAATGTAGGCGTGAATGAGCCGTGGATACAGATAGTAAAATGATGGACAGGATGCCACCAATGTGTGACACATTGGAAATGTTTATCAGGTTTTTTGTGATAATAAGAAATATTCTAGCTAAAATAAACAAAATATATTAATTATTTTTTTGAACAAAGGAATTAGATAAATTGTTTTTAAAAGATGTTATCGAACAAGGAATGTTGTAAGTTTAAATTAAGAGAGTTGAGAAATCGTAGCTTTCGTTTGTCTTAATTTAGTTTTAATGTTTTTAAAATAAATGTAACCAATTATAAGAATTCTTTAATTTTTCCATGTGAATATTGAACTGAAGCCTTCATCGGTCATATGACTACTGTACAAAATCCATCAAATCTTTGTCCAGCGAGGAATGTAATATGTGAGTAAAAAAATATATATATATATGGTATACATACATATATTAGATAGTCTGTCCTTGAATAATGGGAGGTGATAATGCTGTCCGTATTTTAGACTAATCTTTATATTCGTCTAGTGACTAAATATTTTTACCCATTTTCTGCATGGAAATAATGTTATTTACAAGACAACACGGTACTCAAGAAAGATTTCTACGCTCTTCACCGAGCCTACATGGGAAATACAACAAATGTGGTACGCACAAAATTTAATATGTACAAGCACACCTACCTAAACTAAAAAAAACACACACACATGAAAAACCATTATTAATATAAACACTGCGATACGGAAATTAAAAAAAACTGACAACAACAATAAAAAAAAAAATATAACGGCATGTTGAGCATTCAGCCTTCATAATCAAAGTGCTAGGTGGGTTATCAGCCAATATCACTATACAACCCTCCTTGACACTCGATGACATACTATTGAATGAACGAGGACGTTATTTCATTATTACACAATGTAATATGAGGAGGCTAAAGAACTCCAGCTGAACAATTTTATCCATGTATATGTATATATGTATGTATGTATGTATGTATGTATGTATGTATGTATGTATGTATGTATGTATGTATGTATGTATGTATGTATGTATGTATGTATGTATGTATGTATGTATGTATGTATGTATGTATGTATGTATGTATGTATGTATGTATGTATGTATGTATGTATGTATGTATGTATGTATGTATGTATGTATGTATGTATGTATGTATGTATGTATGTATGTATGTATGTATGTATGTATGTATGTATGTNTATATATATACAATTTTATTTATTAAAATGAATTTTTTTTACGTAAATACTTCGGAGTAAAATATAACACCCTCTGGAAGTTAAACCTATCCTAGACCTACCCTTGATGAAGCATGTATGCAATTGTTGGTAATTGTTGCAGAAATTGTTGTGTTTTAATATTAAAAAAATGCTCACTAAAACGCCCGAGATAAGTTATGATAAATATATCTTATCGAGGGGAATTACTCTAACAGCAAATAATTTAATTATTCTTGAAAGGTCTCTAATCAGTCAACTAAATGATAAGAATTAATTTTATTAAAATAATTGTCTGGCATGTTATGAAAACATTCACATAATAGGTCTTATCAACGGCTTTAATGGAGATGGCACAATCAACTATCTTCAGTAATTTAATTTAGCTCAATATTTGTTGTGGTTTTATTGATATTAATTTAATAATTGTATTATTATTCAACCGGAAGGGAATCCATTTGTCTGTCTCAAGTTACTATTTCACACAAGTAATGTTGAAAACAATCCATCGCCCATAAGATATATAAAATAAGCAGATTCACCTATGTTCTCATTGAAGTTAAATTATTTAATCTTAATCTTAACTAGACAAGATTATAGTAAATTACTCGCAGATCTCAGAGTTCAAAAGGTGAGGTCAGTTAAACTCCTGACTGGTACGTACAAAAGGGGATTGTGGGAAGCACTACCTTCCTAGTTGCATAATTAAATATATTTCGCAATATGAATTTTTCGTAAATATTTTATAGAAAAAAAATTACTATATATTTTTATAGTAAAAAAATAAATAAAAAAGGTTACTTTAAAAGAAGGCCTAAATAGAAAATTTAGTTTCTATAATTTAGAAATTAGTCGTCTCGTTTAACCTCGAGGTTAAATTCTTAAAATTTTTCCTTAAAATACGTCCTTCGAATATGTATAACAAAACATAATCATAATTTAGCAATTTAGTTTTCTTATAACCCCTTCCCCCTTGGCCGATTCTAGGCATAAAAAAGACTCATATAACTGTTTGCAAAACAAGACCTTAAACACAAACTAGATTACATATATATATAGAGAGGGGGGGGGGGGTAGGCTATTGGAACGAGTGTTGCAACTTTTTGCAGTATTTTCCTATGCTTGTTGACCCTTATTAAACAAATTTAAACAAAACTTTGCTGAACATATTGAAATTCCAAAAATATTGGTGTCTTTCGACTATATAATTTAAGGGTGAAGCAGTGAACTGCAAAAATTGATAATTGAGCATACCGACTTATATGATGTTTATTTGCTGAAAAACATGTTTTAAGATATTTTATACATTAATAAGGATTGCCATGAATTAATCCTTTAAGCCGTTCACTAAATGCAGCAAACATTTTTAAAACATAACTAAACAAAAATTCTATACGGCCATCTCTTGAAGTGAGATCCTAGTTTATGCTAAAGCAGAGCTAGTGATTTTTAGCAGGACAAATATTTTTTGACAAAAGACCTTTCTAGCTAACTTTGATGAAAACATTCATAATCTATAACCGGTCTAAGAGCCATAAAAAAAAAAAAAAAAAAAGCATTTCTAACATTCCAACTTATCGTCTCAGTTTTCTAAATTATTTTTAACGAAGAACCTTCAAAAATAATTTAGTATTATTTAAAAAATAAATACTATTAAAATTTTCATTAAAATATGATATAAATAATATTGAATTATTCCACATGTTTACACTTCGACTGCTGCGTGAATCATCTCTTAGTATGTAACATAGGATTTGTATGTATTGGAACATCCATGTCTCAACTGATTCCAAATGTGAGTCTCATATTTCGAAAAGTCCGGCCTCATATAAAAAACATTGCACCTAGTACCACCATCCGTTAACTACTGTTTTTAGGTGAGCTGTAATCCTTATAATTTAAACTTAATAAAATTCTCAACCTCTTAAAGGGTGAAAGAACATATTCATAATCATATAAGTGGGAAAAGAAAAGTGTTTCTAAGAGCTGAGAAATTTTAAGAAGACATTTCATCTGAATAAGTTACGCCATAAAGAAACCGCCTTATAAATAAGGTTTCATTCCTATTTCAATGAAACAAATATTTCATTTAGCTAAAAAAAATTACGATGTTGTATCCCCAGCAGGAGTACAAATTATCGTATTATACATTATTAAAAAGGGGAATTGAATTTTAATGACCCTCGGCCCGCTTTATTTTCTAAAATTATTTATCTTTATAGTTATTTTCTGGAAGCAATTTTCTTAGGCTATAAAAATAATTTAAAAAGAAATACAGTCAAAAAAAATAAATAAATTCAAAGAAGGTATGTGAAATTTACTTACCAATTATGCTAATTTGGAAGAAGGCCGACCGCCTTTAACTGGTCTTGGAACTGAAATGGGAAACATATTAGGGACTGGACGGAACAGCGATCTGAGTCAAAACCCTCGACAAATATGTCGTAGTGGGTTGTAATCGTGAAGCGTGGCCAAGAATTTATGTATTTTGTAGTGGCCATACTGCTACTAACCAGAATTAGAATAAGTCGGCCTACAGGCAAATGGCTCTCAAATGTGTTTGTAAAAGACCAGCTAAGTATTTTTAAATCTCATTCAAGTATGTAAATTCGTTAGTTATACTTAAATCAATTCATTTTTATTAACTTTTGATTTTTTTTTACTGTTTTCTATAATTTATCATTCAAAAAAGCATATTCTAAAGTGTATGATGATTCTAATGTCTATATCTATATAATACATTCTTATTTTTACATCAATATGATACAGAAAAGTACTTATCAAACAATATACAATACTTTTATATTTTTTCTTTAATTGCAGAGTGCTTTCAAAATCAATAATTCTATCTTCGGAGTTTAGTCGCCTTATACACTATACCTAGAGCTCCGAAGATGGAATTATTTATTGTGAAAGCGCCCAGCAATTAGAGGAAAATATATATGCAATATGTGAAATATTGACAACCTTAATTGTTATTACCTTCGCTAACAGAGAAAATTAAGAAATATCAAGAAATTTATCTCAACAGAAATACAACTAATTTTTTTAATGTCCGATTAGTAACTTGCATATTATACAATTTACATTTAGAATATTGTTGCAATTGCAGAGAGCATTGTTCTTCAAATACAATTCCTTATTTAATGTTATCATTATTTCTTATCATAGGTCATTGGACAGAATAAATGCATGTTTAATTAGAAAGCAGAGCTGTGTAACCTACTTTGAACAGCAATAGGATGTAGTCCCCATGCAATTGACATAGACATCACAATCCGTTCTTCCGGTTTTGCTCTTCATTCGTAGTTTGCTTTTAGAGATGTTTATAGTGAAGAACCAATGGGAAGAATAGTTTGAGAAGTGCGTTCTATATTAGATGTCGACAGAATTTTAGACATTTCTTAAAACATGTCATCATTGAAGGATAGCCTTCAATAGGATAGCCTCCTTAGCACTCTTCCCTAGTAATCCTCCTTAGCATTCCCTAGCAATCCTCCTAAGCATTCCTTAGCATTCCCTTAACAATCCTCCTTAACACCTTAGCATTCCTAGCAATCCTCATTAGCATTCCCTTAGCATTCCTTAGCAATCCTCCTTAGCATTCCTTAGCAATTCTCCTTAGCATTCCCTCCTCCTTAGCAATCCTCCTTAGCATTCCCTTAGCATCCTCCTTAGCAATCCTCTTTAGCATTCCCTTAGCATTCCTTAGCAATCCTTCTTAGCATTCCCTTAGCATCCTCCTTAGCATTACCACCTCCTTAGCATTACCTTAGCAATACTCCTTAGCATTCCCTTAGCAATCCTCCTTAGCATTCCCTTATATAATAATTTAGAATTAGCAATAATGGATCAAGGAGGAACATCCACTTGTACAGCATTATACTCAATCTAACAATCAAATTGAATGCCAAAATCACAATTTGTAAAATCAGGCGACCGAACCCATCCCTTGACTGCTGACGAAAACGAGTGTACCGCCCAGTTGAAGAAGCGTCTCTCGAAGGAAGAGCCCGAAGAAGAACGGGCACCAAGAAGACAAGACGTTAATTGCGGCCGTGGTCGGCTGAATGGGAGGAGGACGCTTACGGACGTGGAGTGAATCCAGAGACGACGGAAGAGAAGAAATAAGAGGGGAACTCCCAATATCAATTGGACATTAGAATACAATGCGCAGGCGCACTTGGCACTGGCGACAATAATTTCCAGCGGACAATGGGAAGGGCTCCACCGCTTCCTCGCATACATACGGACACAACTTACAACTCACCTAATAAACGACAATCCTATACTTAGCGGATAAATTAATTAATGTTATGTCAATCCAGCCTGAGGAAACAACTCGAATGATTAATGTGTTAAACCAAAACAACATGCACAGGACTTTTCCGAAGAAACAGCCATACACCTATGTATGGTTGTATATCTACCACAAAGGTGATACACCATAGTACCGATAGTGTGTGTGTGTGTGTGTGTGGTCAAGCCCCCAACAGAAATAAATAAGTCATTATTAATGTTTCTTTTAAATTTTATTTAGTGTTAGCTTCCCTTTCAACTACTCAGGGTCGTGGAGGGAGTGGGTATCTACAGCTTGCCAACCCATTCTAAACATCCATAGCTCAGGACAAGCTTTTATTTATAGACAAAAGCTTGCCCGTTCAGGATTTGCGAGACCCGAACGGATCTCGTGAGGTATCTTGGAGTCATGTAATTGAATAAAAGCATACTTAATGACAGCTCAATGATAACAATGTTCAACTTAATGATAACTATTTAAAACTTATTAAAAGTATTATAAAAGAAGAAGCCAAGTACATAAAAAAAAACCAAGAATAACTTGGTGGCATATTGGAACTCTTGAAGATGATAATTAGTAAGCTATTTGTGATACACATCACCTCACATCAATATATGATTGATTAGAAACAGGAGAGACGACAACCAAGGATAAAATAAAACCCTGTAAATTATGAGAATTAAAACCCTCTAATAAAATCAAAGGAAATTTATTAGGGGTTAAATTATATTTTTGGGCCAAATTCATCTCATCATAAAAACAATATTTCAGTTGATTTGGAAAAAGTAGAAAATTATATATACACACACACACACACACACACATATATATATATATATATANAAAAAATTTTTTTTAAATCAGCTCTGATGAAGGCCTGAAATTTAGGTTGAAACTTTGGCTGAAATAAAAAATTTTTCGGTTACTACTCAGTTCTATTTCTGCAGCTCCTAATACTGAATTCCTTCTTTTAAAACTCGACGGTCATCAAGCTACCTTTAAATTAATATCTTATTATTTTTTTTCAGCACCTGTTCAGTGGATATTTCTCAAGCAGCCAGTTTTTTTTAAAATTTATAGCAAATTTTTAATATTGAAATTTTTAATACTTTTAACTCCCTCAGGGGTTGAATTTGAAATTTAGAACTGAGCTATTCTCAAGATGTTATTGTTAAAAAATAATATACACTATGAAATAGACAGTATCATAGGGAGAAACGTACCAACGAGGCATTAATTATGATTAATAAATTATGAATACATGGCGAGCCAATCCATAACTCAATAAGTAATGCATTACTTATACGGATATATGGAATGCAAACATTTTGTAAAAGGAAAATATATGTATGCATGTATGTAAGTTATGAAGTGAACACGATGGTAAATATGACCGACGCATAAGGACGTGCAAAGTTAGGGAAAAAGATGCCCACATTCCGCCACAACATTAAATGCAATCACCAATATAACCTTAAGGACAAGGAATTCGTTAGTAGCTGTGTACTTCTTGCTCACTTACATAATTCATTCGGATAATCCTTCTTCACGTAATCTCAAATGATTCCAAAAATATACAAAATTAAAGACTTTATGTAGTTAAAAATAACAAACTGGTGATTTATTAGAGACCTACAACTTTTAAATGTGCTCATTCACAATGCGCAAGTAATAAAATTCTTTGTTTTGCGAATTACACATTCATTTATATATAATTTTGAATGTATATAAACATTTTAGTGGCAACAAACATTAACAATTTCCCAAAGAGAAAATAAATAAATTGTTCACATTGGTTGGCGACTTTAAAAAATTTCCAACAGATCTTGAACAATCCTACATTGGGAAAGCTAAAAATATAGCCCGTTCAAAATAAGTATATGTATGATCGCTTTAGCTTTAGTGAATTCGGATGTGTTCCTTAACAGTTGTGTTTCCAGCAAAATCAAGTATTTAAAACAGTCGTGAATTTATTTGGTTCTTATCAAATACGTTATAGATTGTGTAGTAATTTTATGCATAGTTTTTTGGCTCTTGGAAAAGTGGTGGGAAGTGGATATTACTAAAAAAAAAATTCTAGTAAATATTATGTGAAGAAAGAAAACTAATTTGCCAATATTTTAGACAATTAACTCCTTTATAAGATAATGCACTATTTGATAAAATAAGGTGTACAGTTTGTAGAGCAGTTGAGTTTAAGATGACTTCAATTAGTGTAACGGATTCAATTTATATACTATATATATATATATATATATATATATATGTGTGTACATATACAGCTACTGCTACTCCAATGTAGGATTGGTGATTTGTCTCCCTTTCAACTACTTGGTTTATTTAGATCTTGCCACCACATTCTAAACGTCCATGGTTCAGGGCGAGCCTTTATTTATAGGTAAATAAATGTATACCTTTGTAAGGGGTTTGAATCCGCAGTGCCAAGATTGTGAGACCCAAACGGATCCCCTGAGCTACCTTGGCGCCACAATGAACTTTTAAAAAATAATTTTCAAAATTTGTAACTTGTTACTCAGGTGAATTGATTGGAATAATATTCCTAGAATATTTGCTTTTACAGGCGTACAGCAAGCAAAATATGTGTTTTTTTTATTATAAATAATTCAAAAATGATGACAAACATATATGCGGCTCGCTCATTCATTACTGGGGAAGATAGCCGCTTGCCTGCCGGCAGGGGTACTGGTATGGGGTTTCTGAAGAGTGAGCGTGTCCATAACGCCGGGATATTGATGGGCTGTGGCTAAGCCCTCGGTGAATGTGCAGAGAGAGGGCCCTGCAGGAGTCGTAAGGCGCGTGACTCCGGAATGCGAGAGGGCTGTTCATCAACTCCCTC
>KZ807745.1:11261-23870 GCA_000696205.2 Oncopeltus fasciatus | reverse complement strand
TTCACGTAGGCTTCGACGGTCGTCAGATGTATTTACCGTTTCTTCTTCCGGGTTGGACTGTGTCGAGTTGTTGGTAGTTGCCGAGCTTTCGCACATCATGTGATGGCTTCTTCGAGGCTGAGTAGAGAATGAGAGCTGTTTTTTAAATCCAGGTGGTATATATGAAGAAGCCATCACATGATGTGCGAAAGCTCGGCAACTACCAACAACTCGACACGGTCCAACCCGGAAGAAGAAACGGTAAATACATCTGACGACCGTCGAAGCCTACGTGAACAATTCTTATTATGTTGCATTGGGTTGGACTTGCTTTACATTCTCGATAGAAGCCGTCCCAAGGTGGGACTCGAACCCAAGGGCCACGGATCCCCTCGGCTAAGCCAAGCCTCCCCAAACCCTGGTATTTATATTAAACAGAGGCAACGTTCCAGAATCAGAGCGACGACTCCTTTATCTGTTTAAAATCAAGAAATTTATGGGCAGTTAGTTCCACAGCGCTCACACTCAAATATTTCCCGCTGACATATTTTACATTATTGTCCAACAGGCCGTAAATCAGTGTTTTTGTAGCCCGAATAAAAGCATAATTCATTCAAGCAAAGCACACGCAACTTTTTACCGCGGTCGAAAAACATATATACATATATAGGCATATAAAATATATTTTAAAAGAAACGATTCGTCATTTAAGAGTTATAACTTGAAAAAGGATCTTATTTTGAAAATTTAACACTTTCAGAATAAGATATAAAAGATTAAAACTGAAGAAGTTGGAATGTTGTGTGGTTCTGGTCCACTGTATACCAATAAATTTGTGTTGTTTTACCAAATGAGTATAAGAAGAACTCCCGCTTAATGCTTTATCGAAATAAAATAAAATGTAAATTAATGGTATTCATTTATAAATTTCAATACATAAAATAAATCATTATGTACAGGAATAGCTTGGACTTTAAAAGAATCGACCTGTCAAATCGTTGTGAAATCTTTTTTTTTTTTTATTGTGTGTTATTCTGATAGGGGTAAGAATTACGGGAGAACTGTCATCATTGAAGAGTATCGGTTGTTCTATCGTTTCCGTGCTTTTGCTACTTTAGCAATGAATAGTACAAGTAGTAGTAATGAATAGTAGTAAAGCCAGGGCCTAATAACCTAGTAGTTGTTGATCGCCCAAATACCTGATCCTCAACCTAATCCACTACAAAGTCACAGATATTAGCTCTAAAATGCCTTCCAGATTTATAACCAATAAGGAATAATTGTATAGCGGAGCACTCCTTCGTCAACATCTATAAAGTCTTTACCTCAAAAGTCAGGGCAAAATAACCTAGTTGTTGATCGCCCAAATACCTGACATAAACCTAATCCACTACAAAGTCATACAAATAAAACGAATAAATTCAACCCTTTTTTTTTTTTAGAAACAAATTTAAAATTAGTGAAGGTTTGTGTAGTATCGTTTCCGCTTACAATTTTAACTCTTAAAATGACTGATATCTTAGCGTTTGATTGTTTATCTTTACCCATTCATATTGAATAGAATCCTCTTATCAATATTTGGTAAAATTTAAATAGGCTTCCCAGTTGCTACTTAATTTGCCTTTTTTAAACCTAATTTCTAAGATAACAACGTGTATTTTTTTTAAATAGGCCAAACATAATTTTTTTTTTTCCTTTTCAAGAGTAATGGCTATTTGTAGCAGTGAGTCAGGTGAGGAGGTAGATGGATGAACTGCTACCCTGAACGTGTCAACGTCATAAATCCCATTGGATAAAAGAGGGCTGTGGAAGGTGAAGGGGAGGAGTTTTGGGGTAGAAATTTAAAAAAAAAAGAACATAGGTGTTATTAATACAGAGATCGGGGGAAGCGAGCGCCCTCTATCAACCCTTATCTAGGCTGTCACTCTCCCGCCGGCAGCGTCCTTTATTATAATTGTACAGCTGGCAGTATTTATCCGCGGACCTGACCGCAAACAAACGTAAATCAGGTCGGCGGCCAAACAGTCAAACCTACCAAATCACAAGGGGTGGGGGAAGGGGTGTAGTCTGGGAACTGGGACGCCGGACAAGAGAAATGTCGAAAAAATCAGATTTATTCACATTGTCATACCCCCGTCGCCCGCTGTTATTTTACGGCTCGAACACAAGAGAATTATAGTTGGTTTTTGTCTGCATTGATATTCCCAGTCACGACTTGCTTGCTTCATGTAAAGGGGCAATTTTATATACAAGAAACCCCATTCAAATCGAATATGTACATATAACTTCTTTACTAAATGTAAGCATATTTAGAGTATATATAATTATAATATTACTGTAATACATATTTTTCAATGCACTCTCAGAACATTTATGTATTCTAACAACAACTAACAAGCAAAGTTGACTTAAATTATTATTGCACTTTAATTATAATGTACGTACAAAACATGGTTAGGATTTAGGCTGGGGTGTAAAATAAATCTACCAAGATATAATTGGGCATAATTTTTTTAATTTTTTTTATTTCCTAAGATCTATGTCTAAACTCTTTCCCCTTCGTCCTCTCTTGAAACTCATCTTAAATCAGTTACTAAAGAACTCATAATATTTTATAGAATATAAGAGAAGCAAATTGTCCATTTCTATCAATTATTTTACGAAAAAACTCATATTAGGAAAAAAATGAAGAATGTTTTGTGATATCGATATTTGAGTAGGAGTTTAAATACATAATCAAAATTTGATATTTGTAGTTTCTATTGAAAACTTTTAAATCAGATGAGTAAGAATGAGGGAGGGCATGGAATAGTACCAAATTGACTAATCGCATACATCATCGCAGTTTTATGACAATAATTGTAGAAAATTAATAAATTCCATTACGCAGGAGCTGAGCAATCTAAGCAGATTATCCGAGTTTCATTAAAGATGGTGATAGATACATAAACAAAATTTGATATTTGTAGTTTCTATTCGAAACCTTTAAATCGGATGAGTAAGAAGGAGAGAGGGCATATAATAGTACCAAATCATCGCAGTTTTATGACAATAATTATAATATAATTTGTAAAATTAATAAATTCCGTTACACAGGAGCTGAGCAATCTAAGTAGATTATCCAAGTTTCATTAAAGATGGTGATAGATACATAAACAAAATTTGATATTTGTAGTTTCTATTGGAAACCTTTAAATCCGATGAGTAAGAAGGAGGGAGGGCATGTAATAGTACCAAATCATCGCAGTTTTTTGACAATAATTGTAATATAATTTGTAAAATTAATAAATTCCATTACACAGGAGCTGAGCAATTGATGAAGATTATCCAAGTTTCATTTGAGATGATAATAAATAGAAGTAAATGATAAAATTAAATGGTTTTTAATTTTAAACGGACTTATACCCAAGTCCGAGAGAACTAGTTATGGCCACTAAAGTTAAAAGCCAGGAAGGATGAATGCTGGAAGCTCTCACCCATTAAAGTAATATTCGTAAATTTTATTTATTTTGTCTTTATTTTAAAGATAGAATTAGTAATTAAATATTCCCTACGTCCTATATCGGCCATGATAAATTTACTCTTGGATACAATAGGCAGCATTACTCTTTGGCCTTTACGGCGGCAATTTGTTTTCACAATTTACCCCCACTTCCCAGATATGTTTTGGCACACTCCTAAAGTAAAGGCAATATATTTCAAGAGCTGACCTCATTGCTGGCAGAGATACACACGAAGTAAGTCTTTTTAGTTTTATCTCCAGCCTAATTGTTTCATTCTCATTTACTTATTAAACATAACGGACAGAACGTCATCCATCCACTTGCCTCATCTCGGCTGTCACTGGACTTAAACATTAATAATATTACTTTGCAATTACTTTTATTGATTGTATTTATTTACTTCTGTGTGAATTGAGAATCATTCAAATGAGGCAACACTTAGATGGCTTCTTACAACTTTATCATAACCCTACCGAAAATCTAAGTACAAAATGTGTAAGTGAGTCTTATAACCACAGGATTCCTTATTATCGCCTAAAGGATTCCTACATGATCGCTATATTTTGCTTACTTTTGGTGGACCAAGGGCATTAGAAGAAAGGAAATTTTGTCTTGGACTTATTACTGCATTTTCTACATGTTAAATATTTGATTAACTGAAAGAAGAAAGAACTTTAAAAAAAAAAATTGCCTAATTTACTTTGTTATTTGATCGCAGGATGTAAACAATCATATTGTTTATACGAAATTAGTTAGTAGCGTTCCCTTTTATAGGATGCTGATGGTTTTTAGAAGAATTCCATTTGTAAATTTGAATAATTTTATGCAAAAAGCAATAAAGTTATTTGTGTGCTTCTACTATGCTCCCTGACCCAGATCTCCCCCCAAGATGGGCGCATGTAAAACTGAGCACTTAAATGAATCATAATTTACATCAAGGATGGGATAATGGCAGAACACTAATCTTTGCATTGGATCTCTCCCCAACAATGCAACACAATNAAAAAAAAAAAAAAAAAAAAAAAAAAAAAACTAAACCAAGCCCATTTTTGAAAACAATTATGTATAATAGAAAAAAAAATAGAAAATAAATTTGGAGTTAAAGTTTTTGATCGTCAAGTTTTATGAAGAGAGGACTATCAGGAATTCAATCTTCGGAACTGGATACACATATACATATAAAATAATTTGTAACCGATAAAGTTGATATTTTAGCCAACATTTTGCCCCGAATTTCAGGCCTTCATCAGGGCTGAATATGTAAGAGAAACGTACAAAAATAATATAGAAACATGCTTGTATGTGTAATTGACCATATACAATGGGTACTGAACATATTAGAAATATGCAAATATATTTTCCAATACGTTCAGTATCCATTTTATATAGTCAATTACAAACAGTTTTATATGTCTNTAATATTAATATAGATGCATAAATAGAAGAATTATAAACAAGAAAAGCAAAGTTAAGTAAGTTATTGATATCCCTAAGTGCATAATTTTGGGAATCCCTAAAAATCTGGTCCACTTGTGTGATTTAAAAAAAAGTGAATAGTATAATAGAAAAAAAAAATAGAAAATAAATTTGGAGTTAAAGTTTTTGATCGTCAAGTTTTATGAAGAGAGGACTATCAGGAATTCAATCTTCGGAACTGGAGAATTATAAAATAATTTGTAACCGATAAAGTTGATATTTTAGCCAACATTTTGCCCTTAATTTCAGGCCTTCATCAGAAATGTACAAAAATAATATAGAAACATGCTTGTACGTGTAATTGACCATATAAAATGGGTACTGAACATATTAGAAATATGCAAATATATTTTCCAATACGTTCAGTATCCATTTTATATAGTCAATTACAAACAGTTTTATATGTCTATTTATTTATTCTTTGTTTGATTATCATATATATACATGTTTCTATATTATTTTGTATGTTTCTTTTCATATTCAGTCCTGAAGAAATTTGAAACGTTGGCAAAAATAAAAATAATCCTAATAATCCTCTCTTCACAAAAGGGGGCATAAATTTCCAAATAGTAACAGGCGTAACTATCTTGAATAGGATTGTTTTAATCTAGATGAAATACTTGTATGCTATAGTTAAATAAAAACATTGTAGCCTATCTAGTCTCCTATCCTTTCGATAAGTCAGTGAAAGATAAACATTCTTTTCTTTATAAAATTATTCCTTTAAGTACTTTTATTTTAAATGTAATTCATAAANTATATATATACATGTGTGTATATATTGTAATGGACTACGGGTGACTCACTAGTAATAATTAAATACAGATTGAAGAAGCTGAAGGAAGATGGCAGAGATAAGAGTATAATCTTTTTGATTTTCGAATCTAGAAGTAGGAAAGTGGTGTGGGGGCCTAGAGATTCTGGTAGAGGCTAATTTAGTAGGCCGCCTGCGCTTGCTCGTGGGCTTGGGCACTTAATTGTGGAGTTATCGCATATTTAGGCAGAGAATCTCTCGGTGTGCGTACTTAAATCTGTATCTATTGTACAGGCACCCAACAGCAATGTCCCAGTCAGAGAGCCAGAAGGAGTAACCCTTCTGCCTCCAGTCAGTCAGTGTCGGATCGCGTTTCGGGCTGATCATATCGCTATGCAGTGTGCTGAGACAGTGACAGTCAAAAAGAGGTATAATTATTTAATTTACCCCCACTTCCCAGATATGTTTTGGCACACTCCTAAAGTAAAGGCAATATATTTCAAGAGCTGACCTCATTGCTGGCAGGGATACACACGAAGTAAGTCTTTTTAGTTTTATCTCCAGCCCAATTTTTTCATTCTCATTTACTTATTAAACATAACGGACAGAACGTCATCCATCCACTTGCCTCATCTCGGCTGTCACTGGACTTAAACATTAATAATATTACTTTGCAATTACTTTTATAGATTGTATTTATTTACTTCTGTGTGAATTGAGAATCATTCAAGGCAAGACTTAGATGGCTTCTTACAACTTTATCATAGCCCTACCGAAAATCTAAGTACAAAATGTGTAAGTCAGTCTTATAACCCCAGGATTCCTTAGCATCGCCTAAAGAATTCCTACATGATCGCTATATTTTGCTTACTTTTGGTGGACCAAGGGCATTAGGAGAAAGGAAAATTTGTCTTGGACTTATTACTGCATTTTCTACATGTTAAATAATTGATTAACTGAAACAAGAAAGAACTTTTAAAAAAAAATTGCCTAATTTACTTNATGATAAAAAAAAATTGTTTTTTGTACAAATATGCATTTACTTTTTTTCTTCGAATAAAGTTCTAAAATTTTTGTCTTAACGTATCTTCTAATAGTTATTTTGAATGTGGTATATAAACATACATTGTTCAGGCCCTCTGTTCATTAATATCATGTCATAATTTAATTTTCACCACGATCCAACTAATGGTGCGACCTGTTGATCGTTCGTAGAAATCTCATGACTTCTATGTCCGTCACAAATTGAAATGCGTTCACCAATTTGATACATGTCATCGACTTTCGGCGCGCTCGGCATTACTTTTGATAATCCACGAAGAGGCACATGAGGAGGCGCACATTTGTGGGTACCGCAGGACCGTGCGGCCAGCTCCATATTAATCGGAGTGAAGAGTGTGCTCAGAGCTCATTTATGTAGGGGAAGTCTGACCCCGGACCTTGCCGATATGCAATAAACCGCAATGTTAGCGGCTAATATTATAGCAGGAGTCGAGAATTATTCAGGCTAGCCGATGTGTGTGCCTTCATTGTGGTGAGAAATTCTGAAAACCTAGCAAACAGGGCTAAATGTTGTACGCCCACATTTTATGTGTTATAACGCCATAGAATCCATAAAGAGGGAGGAACAAAGCCTGAGGAACGTGCTGTTTTCACTACAAGTTGAGAATATTTAACGATAAATAGTGTAACAATATGGGGCAAAAAATAATATAATATACTCTTATTAAACTACTAATAAAAAAAAAATATACTTAAAAACGACTGAGAGTTTTGAAAAAGAAAGGGGTCCATTAAGGTTCAAGATGTTCGAAAACCTCGTGTGTTAGCAATGCTGATTAAGATTTAAAGGAATAACATATTTACCGTTGAAAAATACTCTCCGAGATATTTGCAACTGATCATAGAAAGAGTATGAATTTAAGCCATCTTAAATTCTTGAATAAATTTATAAGGTATATTTATCAAAAAGATGATTACAAAAGAAACCTATATATTCCCAGTAAAAATATTTCATTGATTCAATTTAAATCCTAAAATGACTTTTTCGTCAAGTTGCTTTTATAGAGTTAAAAATACACCATAAAGTGGAAATTATATTAGAGAAAATAGAAACTCAACAATAAGATTACTTATCAAGTAAAATGATAAGTTCTACAATTTCGACATTAAGTAATTAATTTTGAAATTCTACTAGTTAAATAGTCAAAATATCCATTTTCTTCTTTCCCTTCCCCTGCCATTTTCTGCGTGGAGAGTCATAAAATATCTATATTGAATAAATTTAAAAAAAAAATTAGAACCTCAAAATTATAGTTAATTCTCTAAAAAAAACGAACTTTTTCTGTCCAGACCTGCTTTCTTGTACATGTGATATTACTGAGAAGAATATGAAGGAGTCAGTCTTCAGTCTTAGAGAAATGAAAGGGTCTTAAGGGACAAAATAATCAATATAAGCCTTAAAACATTTATGTTTAACAAAAGTATGCAAAATTAAGCTTAAATATACATTTTAAACTTTCTGTTGAGTAATGGGTGAAATCAATAAAAAAGAAAGAGTTTTTTTTTTTAGAGAGATGATGAAAATGAAAAATTGCATATCATTGAATTTTTTTTTTTTTTATGAGAACAAAATCGTTTAACTTACTCTGCTCCTGCGTGGTAGTTTTTTTAATTTTTCCAAATTTTGTTACCAATTTCTTATCGTTTGGCATGAATACCCATTCATGGAGAACAGCAAGCCATTCTCATTGGAAAATGAAGCATTGCACTGGCTATTTATTTTATTTTTCTTAATAATTCATATTTTTTTTCTGGCTATAGCATAGACCTATTGCACATAGGATTGCATACTGTTCATGGTGAGAAATATTTTCAAATTATCTTTTATATGGAAAATTTAATCTTTGAATTCTGCTGTCATCGTTTAATGAAGTTCAAAATGCAATCTGTTCAGGGTGGTACTTTGGTTATTTGATGTCTTATTACTTTGGGAAATTCAGGATCGCTTTATATATGTTGGCTTTTGTGACAACTGGCCTAGTGGTAAGCCAAAAGAAGTTATGTATGTCCAATAGGACAGTGAAGAACGATGTAACGTAAATCTTATAGTACTTTTACCTTGGGGGATAGTGGGACAGTCGTTCTACTTGCTAGGAATGGGAGTTCATGTGTATTCCGAGAGAAACTGCAGTGTATTTGCGGTCGAAAGTGATTGTGTGAAAAGGGGAGTACGCAAGAGACATGTAACCGGTTTGTTAAGCTGCTCATAAATCTATTTGTATCTGGGATATTGCATACAGGAGAAATTAATATAAGAGTGTTTATCTCAAAAGGAAATACCCATAAATTACGAGGAAGAAGTATAGCTATTTTTTTAAAATATTAATATCAAACAACTGAGACAGTCCTACGGTTACTCAATTGAGATTTGCTGTGTATTTCTACATGGACGTGCCCTTATGTGGAACTTACAGTAATGAAAAGAAAAACATGAGAAATCTGAATAAAACATGTAAGGAGAATTGAAGGACTTAGAAGTACTAGCAAGTGAAATATAATAATCTTACCAGACTATTCGGAATAAATCCTCTTCACATAGTTGTTGACAATGCTTCACCATATCTATGGGACTTGAATTGAATGATATGTTTTACTGTAACTTTATTTTAAGAATTTTTTTTTTTACAATTTTTAAAAGTAAAAACACTCACTAAATTATGAATGTTGCAGAATGGGATAGGTTAACGAGCTAAGGATAGTTTAAGGATAAGAAAGTATGTCATTTTATTTTATCATTTTTTAACTTCTGTAGGGATCAAGGTTTTATGTTTTTCAGATGATAAAATTCAGTTGATCTGTAAATGCCTTGAAAAATTCTATCCGGAATCTGTTACTTTAACTCACAGTTTTGGATAAAAATATGAATTATTGCTTTCGATCTCTCCTTCTCCGTTTGAAAAATTTGTGCCTTGCCATGATCATTCTTCGAAGAGGGATACCTGAGGACCAAAGTAGAGGGTTCATAACCCTAAGTAGCCCAAGCCTAGGGGGAACATATGACAGCTACCAATTTCCAGGACCAATATGATCAGATCCTCATTATGTGTAATTGCGGCTAGATAGTTCAATAACAATCCAATAGGAATAAGGGCTTCATCGTCCTTCCGCAGGGCCTGGATAGGTTGATTTCTTGGGATAAACTCAAGGGGTTTGGCTGGCTGATAATGTATTGCTGTGTAGTGATTTCTCCTCTTAAGTAATACCCCTCTTTATTCTTCAATTATATTTTATTTGTATTGCTATTTATCGATGTGTTATTAATATAGTAACGTGTCTTTTTATTGCTTTATATGAGTTTTATTAGTAGATTGAACATAACCATTTCGTTTTAATTAATGTAAAAGTTTTTTCTGGCAATTTCTAAAACCTAAATAATATAATCAGTCATGATGTAGACACAATTGAGCACGAGTCTCTCTTTTTCCCTATCAACCCATTTGCCCTGATGAAGGCCTGGAATTCAGGCCGAAACGTTGGCTAAAATAAAAACTTTTATGGTTACAAAGTAGTTTTTAATTCTTCAACTACCTTGACCGAATTCCCGACAATCCTCTTTTCATAAAACAATTTATTCTATATTGATTAAAGAATATAAATATTATATGTGTATTGTCTGTAATAGAGGACTCATCGAACTAAGGTAATAAAGTATTTATCTATCTATCTCTCTCTCTTTATATATAAAGTATGTGTATAAAATGAAACACTCGACGCTGCGATATACAGTAATCAAGAACAGGTGGGATATAGAGTGCAGTGAACCCACAAAAAGAAAAAAATCACAAGGAGTAAAATTTTCGGGGATTTCTCGCCCTTCGTCAGTGAGGAGTGAAGAGACTATATAGTCTCTTTTTCTATATAGTATATATATATATACTATATGTGAAAAAGCCACTCTTGGACCCGAACCAGCATTTTCTGATCACTAGACAGGATGACGAGAAATTCTGAATTTAAAATCTTAATAATCAGTGCAGGGTGATAAGTCGTTCAAGCAAAAAATATGCTTTAGCTTTACGACTGCAATATTTTTAAGTTTAAAATTGAGATTTGTTTAAGATGTAAATTCAGTGACAATGAATCACGTAACGGAATTCTGGCTAAATCGATTTCTCTGCAAACGTGTGAATAGACATTTCACATAAGGAAGACCAGGAATATCTTTTTGACATACCTTTTAGATTTACTCTTTCTGATATTCCTTTTTTATATATCNTTGTATTTACCGTTTCTTCTTCCGGGTTGGACCGTGTCAAATTGTTGTTATTTGCCGAGCTTTCGCACATCATGTGATGGCTTCTTCAAGGCTGAAAAGAGAATGAGAGTTGTGAAGAATGGATAAATATTCTTTATTCTGAAGAAGCCATCACATGATATGCGAAAGCTCGGCAAATAACAACAATTTGACACGGTCCAACCCGGAAGAAGAAACGGTAAATAGTTTCTATATTGACGAACTTCTGTTGTCAGAGTAGCACCATATCAGCCTGTAATTTTTACTTCAACAGGGTCAAATGCTTCGAACATTATTGTAATAAACTTAACGCATAATAAATCTGGTAGAATGGGACTGTTGAGTGTTCGGGAGGTTAGAAAGCCACTCCTTGGTGCGCTCTGAGCCTATTTCTCTTTGGATTGGTCCGGCGAGAAATCGCAGGGTATTTGCATAGGGCGACGGAAGGTGTGCTCGCGGGGGACATGCACCTGGCCCTGACGAGCTGTATCGCCCCCCCCCCCCCCGCATAAATCCACTTCTATGGAAAGCAGAACCTCCCCTACCCCCCACCACCATTTACGAGCGCTCCCAATGGGAACGAGCATCATGCAGACATTAAGATAGTGTGCCCTTCTTCGGACAATCGTCAATCATCGCCGCCCTATCGCCGCCGTTCCCCGCCCGCCAATAAGTCAGCACATTCTCTGGAGGTGATAGTCATCGGATACTTGGCCTGATGTTGCCCCCAAGTCGACACAGTACCTGCAGTCTTTAACGCGTACAATCATGATGTCGTTAGGATAGAAATCTAGAGTGGTCTCCGCTCAACATTGCCTTAACTGCATGTATAATGTTATTGACAAGTTTATGCCACAATGGCACGAGAACAGGGAAAGAACCAAAACTTATATCACACATCTTGAATATTGCTGTACTCTTCGACACAATCTGTACATAGCTGTTGTGATTTGCCTTTAATGACGAATAATTCAATTATTAGTAATTAAGTTGTTATGTCTTCATTTACGGATTAGTTGATTGGAATATGGTTTGGAATATATATATATATATTATTGTCCTTATGATTCTTAGATATGGAATTTGTAGCCAAATTAGGAGTCTGGTCGTAAGTAATTCAAATTTGAACCATCACTCTCATTTATTCATTTATTTTGATTCTTCTCCAATTTGTTTCGATCTTTAGGTTCTCTTCAAGGGGTTTATTTTAATTTTTTTGTATTTGAAATAAATTTATAAAAAGCTTTAGTTTAAAGAATTTAAAGGAATGTTCCTGTCACTTTATTACTTTTGAGTTAAACTAAGTTAAACTTGAATTAGAGTTGACCATGTAACTTTGACTCTGATCTTTAAACTCTCCCTCAAATGGATGAAAAGCAAATTAAGTTATTAAAAAAAAAATGTGAAGAAAAATGGAGAAGACTGCATTTTACACCTATTTTGTTTCGTGTATTAATACGAAAGTATTAATATTATGTATTTTGGTCTCACTTTAAACCTTACCTTCCCCGACTAATATTACTTACAAAAAACGATTCACAATAATGCGGTTATTAAGTTTAATGTCGTAATTAAAAAAAAAAATATATATATATAAAGCT
>KZ807744.1:281862-292696 GCA_000696205.2 Oncopeltus fasciatus | reverse complement strand
GCATAAGACTAGGTCAATGATTCTTTTTCCCTTCTGAATTTCGTAAATACATCCGAGATGAAATGTATTTGATCATATCCTAAGTGTGTAGTGACTGTAATGTAAATAAATGCCTCAAATATTGGTTCACATCACTGATCCTGCTGCACTTTGTTACTTCTTCCTCAAGAGATTCGTTTTAAATCTTAGTCTCGTGCTTTCATTATTTCTACATGCTTGAATGCATGTACCTATTTTTTCGGAGCAATAACCTAAAATTATCAAGAATAAAAGTGTAATAAAACCAAGTTATTCTGATTAGTCTCGTGACGCAACCTTTGTAAATTTCAACTGATCTTCAGCTATTAGGATATCATTTTTTAAAATAAGAAAACCGAAATTTTGATTTTTTCTTTTCATTTTTCAAAATTCCCGAATTGGTCAAAACAGAGAGATTTAAAAAATTAAATAAAAGTATTGAAGTATTCATCATTGCTAAAGCAACGAAAAAAGTCTATAAAAATTTAACACTTGAACAGCAGTAATATTCTTTATATTTTAAGAAGAACGGATATTTATATATAAACATTAAATACTATAAAACATAAATTATTAGTATCAAATATTTTTGGGAAAAATATATTGAAGAAGGTTAGATAGGCTTCTTTTTTTTTCTTATTTATTTTTTTTTTTTTGTAAGCCATCCCAACCACGTGTCATTAATGCCTTTTATGTGCTACAACGGATAACAATAGAAGTAGGGTAGTTTATAATGTTTATTTGGTATTAGAGAGACCGCCCATGAAAGAGGTGGGCTGTATCCCATGCACGAGGCGGCCCGCAACAAATAACAAGCTTCATATAATTGGTTGCTTGTTTATACAGGGTCCTGCCTGAGAACTCTGGTGAAGTGTCTGACCTATGAGTGAGCTTGTGCATGGTGGGACCAGGCCATTCAAACCCTCCAGATAGGCCTTCTTATAAAAAAAAAAAAAAAAAAAAAAAAAAAAAAAATGGGAACAATTTAAGAATTTGATTTTCTTTTTAATTATGAATATTATATCAAACCATTGAAGATATTCATTTTGTCTCTAGTTAAAAGAGAAGTGACGGGGGAGGGGTCAGTGGAATAACAGAGTGAACATTAGTGCCAATATCTTGGTTATTAGAGTTAAAACTATAATGTACAGAAAATAATTGGTGCTTAATGTAATTTTCTAACGTTTAGCTTTTAGAATGCTCTTAGAAAGAAAGCTTATTCATGAAGATATTTAGGAATGTAACTATGAACGACTAGAACTTTCCCCCACTCTTCCCTACTTGAGCCAGACTTAGTGATCTTACATCTTATTCTCATCCCTTTCACATATTTATCTTATAAGATCATAGTTACCAATTTGCTCTTTACTATGTCGCAAACCTTCTTAGTTATTTTTAGCTTTTTTCTTTCTTATTCCTATTGAAAGTTTTATAAGTTTTCTTAAGTTTTTACCTTCTTAATTAAATTAAATTATCTTCTCTTATTGATACAACAAATAAAAGTCATAAAATATTATTATTTAACTAAGAGAATGATAATATAATATTGTTAATTTTTTTATGGATGTTTGAAAGTATTGAAATTTAATATTTGTATATTTTTTTCTTCCCTTTAAATTATCTATGAAGGATTACCTCGAAATTTGTCAAATATATCGTATAAAGAGATTTTTACATTCATCTTTAGTCTTTAGATATGAAACCCGTGTCTCGCTAAGTCCCTGCAGGTAGATAGTACACTCATTCAGAAGTATTCTTGAACAAATCCAACGGACAGAACAGCAGGCTAGGAGAAGACTACAGCTGGTCCCTTCGTAATGACGTCATTTATCCCTGAAAACTTACTCTCTCTCCCACCCCTCGGAGTTTCTTCTTTCCCGAACTTTTCGAGAAGAACTCGCATTTGTCGATGACGATTCCTCCACAACATATATTGAAGTATATTTTATTTTTGATACAGAAAACGCAAGTGTATATTATTGTATGATTTTCGTCTGATCTTTGGCACCTGAAGCATTTGAAAAGTTTTGATCAAATCACTTTTATTAAAAATTATATTAAATCCTTTCACATAATATTTCTAGGGTTATTTTATCAAAATAATTTAAAGAATAATATTTGAATATGCGCTTCCTCATAAAAGTTATTTAAATTTTCAGTAAACTACAAAAAGTATTTACTTTGTGACATTTCTTCATGAATTCATTTTGGTATTCTGGCAATGAATTATTATAAAAAATAATAAAAATAAACTTTAATACTACTAAAAACGCTTACAAATGATATACATGGCGATAAATAATTAATTTGTCCCTTTATAAAAAGATTAGTTTTGTACACATGCGTACAAACACACACACACACACACACACATGTATATATATACACGTAGCCCAGTAATTACTATTAAATTGAAGATTTCTTGTTTCTTGAATAAATGTGTTCAGAGAATTTCAAATAGCTTTTTAGAATTGCAGATGTTGTCCACCTGCGAAAGTTCCAAGTAAAAGAAGCACTCTCAGACAAAGCACCTGCTTGACAGTCAGTCTACACAGTTTGGAGCTACCCCTTCTTACATCCCTTAAAAATTTTATTTCCCTTTCGCTTTTTGCCTAAATCATGAATGAGTGAAGAAGAAGTATCCTTTGCACTGGTTCAGGAGAACGAATTATTTAAAAAGAGCAAAATTCAAGAATTAATGAATGAGGAGGTCTATTTCATTACTATATTGTCCCAAATGCCCATGCCACAAAAAAATATGTGTGTCGCACATATTCAAAAAGAAGGAATTTAGTCCTACCAGAAAATCTAGTGCCTCCATGAGTATGAATTTTGTCATTAAGTCTTCGCGAAACGATAGAAAAATAATTAAAATGTTATTTTAAGAAATAAAATGAAAAAATTATAAGTAAAAAATATGTACTATATTTAGAGAAATTTATGTCCTTTCATTATTAATTAAGGAACATCATTTTACTTAATTTTACATATCCTATTGCATTTTTAAATTATAAATTCGTCATTTAAGATCTATTTTTGATATTTATATTTAAAAACTTCCATGAATTATATTAGTTAAACTAAGATTAGTCACGATTCAGCAGTGTCTCTGGGAGGCAAACTCAAAATCTAACTGCACCCAGTCCACTATATATTCACCAGAGCCCATCCCCGACTCAATTAAAAACCTTATACTGGCAAAGCGTAAAGCTCGAGCCCTGTTTCACAGGTTCAGGCATCCCTCAGATCGAAGGAAGTTCAACCAGCTATCCCGTCTCGTAAAACAAAAACTAGGTGATTTACGAAATAAGGCATTTAATGCCTACCTGTCAAGCCTCTCAGTAGGAGACAAATCCCACTGGACTGCAACTCGCAGAATTCTGAAACACCATGAACCTTCCACCCCCTTGCGTCGAAAAGATGGCTCCTGGGCCTCTTCCGACAAAGACAAGGCCCAAATGTTTGCTCGACATCTAAGAGAAACATTTACTCCTCATCCAGATCCTAACAGTTTGTCCAATAATGCAGAGGTTGAGGAGTCACTGGACACACCATTACCAATGTCCTTGCCGATTAGGGCAGTAACACCATCTGAGGTCAAGTATATTATTAACCATCTGCCTAAACGCAAAGCACCCGGCTATGATTTAATCACCGGATTAATACTTAGAAACCTACCCCAAAAAGCAATCATTTTCCTGACATACCTCTATAATAGTGTCCTTCGAACCACACACTTTCCTCTTCTCTGGAAATTCTCTGAAATAATCCTGTTTCCCAAACCCGGTAAACCTGCTCACAATACATCATCCTATCGACCAATCAGCCTTCTTCCTTTAATGTCCAAGGTATTTGAGAAAGTTCCTCTAAAACGAATGATGCCTATTATAAATTCCTCAAATATCCTTCCCGATCATCAGTTTGGCTTCCGTTCCCAGCATTCTACCGTCCAGCAGGTGTTTCGCGTTGTAGACTACATTTCCTCTTCCCTTGAGCGAAAAGAATTCTGTCCTGGTGCATTCTTGGACGTCACTCAAGCATTTGACCGAGTATGGCATTCTGGACTATTATATAAGCTCAAGTCCATATTCCCAAGTACCATTTATCTAATCCTTAAATCTTATTTCTCTAACCGATTCTTTAGGGTTCGGCAAGGATCAGATTACTCCGAACACTTCCCTGTGACAGCGGGCGTTCCACAGGGCAGTGTGCTTGGACCTATCCTTTTCACCCTTTACACTGCGGACATCCCCACCCATCCTAATACCCTACTGGCCCTATTTGCAGATGACAAAGCAATCCTCACTTCCCATCCTGATCCTAAAACCGCTTCCAATATTCTACAAAACCACCTAGATTCCATTCAGCACTGGTGTAGCAAATGGAGAATTAAGATAAATGAGTCCAAATGCGTACAGGTAAATTTTCAACTAAGAAAAGATTCCCCCTCTAATGTCACATTTAATAGTATACCTATACCCCTCCTTGATTCAGTCCGTTACCTTGGGTTCCACCTTGACTCACGACTTAATTGGAGCCAACATATAAAAACCAAACGACAAGAACTCAACAGGCGCTACGGACTCTTATACAGACTAATAAACAGGCGTTCACAGCTCACAACAGAGAATAAACTGACTCTATATAAAACACTAATACGACAGATCTGGACATACGGTGCAGAACTCTGGGGTGCCGCTAAGCCTTCCAACATCCAACGTATTCAATCCTTCCAATCCAAAATCCTAAGAGTTATTGCAAATGCTCCATACTACGTCTCGAACTATACCCTACATCAAGATTATAATATCCCATTCGTCCAAGACTTCATCTCCACTCGCTTCAAGCTCCTCCACTGTAAACTCCAATTTCACCCTAATCCATATGCCCACTCCCTGTCATCGGACTCCAACCCCTATGATCCACCCCGACGACTAAAAAGAAGATGGCCCCGTGACCTCCTGGGGACATAATCAGTAAATAAATTGAAAGTGGTGTCATTGGTCACCTTCTCTCCTCATGTGATTGATATTGTATGTCATTTTTTTTTCTCTAATTCATTGTGGTGATCAAATTACAAAATGTTTTAATTTAGCAGAATGTAATAAATAAAAAAAAAAAAAAAAAAATTAAAAAAAACTAAGATGAAAAAAGATCGTAGCTGTAAACACAACCGGTTAAGGCAACATAAAGTAATTTTTTTTCGATACTGGAAGTCATTAAAATCTCAACCTTTTATTCTTCCTTAAATATTCATCAATGTTATAAATGAACTAATGATGGTTAGTTTATTATTCATGTTTAGTTGTAAAACTATTGTAATTTTAATTAATAAACTGTATACAATTTCATATTATTGAGTGTTCATACTTTTCCATTTTTTGAGGGGGGTAATTTTGTTGATTTTCCATAATGAGACCTCTATACGCTAAAAGGAAATTTTACCCCTTGTTTTCACTCCGGTAAGTTGTGAATTAAGTTATGAGATGATTAATTAAATTTCGTTATAAATGATAAGAACCAAATGTTAGATTATTAGCACGGGTAATCAAATACGAAAAACAATTTCTGCGCTTCTGCCTGTGATATCGTATAAACTCTGTGTTATTGAGTTCCTAATTTAATATTGCGGTTATTGTCAGTTACATTTAATCAATTTAATGCGCACTACTTTCCCCAAAGACCTTGGCTCCGTTTTCTTGCCGGTGGAGACTATAATGCGAAACACTTTCAATGGGGATCGAGAACGACCAACTCCCGTGGCCGTGCTCTGTGTAATGCGATATCATCCCAAAACCTCTCTACAATTAGTCCTTCCTCTCTCACTTATTGGCCTTCAGACGTGATCCGCCTTCCTGACATCCTAGACTCCTTCATTTGCATAAATCTTACTCCTCTTCATCATTTCGCTTCGAACTTAAACGAGCTCTCTTCAGATCACAGCCCAGTTATCCTTGACCCCTATTCCAAAACAATTGCCCCCCTCTCGCATTAATGGTCCAGTCGACTCCACTCCCTTATGCCGAGGAGATGGTTCCTGGGCTTCTTCTGACAAAGACAAGGCCGAAATGTTTGCCCTGCACCTCAAGCAAACATTTACTCCCCATACAAATCCCTTAGACCTGTCCAATGCCGCGGAGACTGAGTTCCTGGACATGCCATTACCTATGTCCTTGTCACTCAAGGCAGTAACACCTTCCGAGGTCAAGTACATAATCTCTCGTCTGCCTAAGCGCAAATCACCCTGATTTGATTTAATCACCGGTCAAATTCTCCGTAATCTTCCCAAGAAGGCAATTATATTCCTTACCTATATCTATAGTTGTATACTCCGAACTACACACTTCCCTCTCCTCTGGAAATATTCCGACATAATATTATTTCCCAAACCTGCAAAACCACCACATAATCCTTCATGCTACCGTCCTATAAATCTCTTTCCTTCAGTTTCTAAGGTTTTCAAAAAAATTCTGTTAAAACGAATGATGCTTTCCATTGAACCCTACAATATCCTCCCAAATCATCAGTTTGGCTTCCGACGTAAGTATCGAACTGCCCAGCAGGTGTTTCGCGTCGTAGATTACATTTACTCTTCCCTTGAACGCAAAGAGTACTGCCCAGGAGCTTTTTTGGATGTTTCCCTAGCATTTTTTAAGAATCTGGCACAGTGGTCTTCTGTTTGAACTTGAATCCATACTTCCTAATAACACTTACCTTATGCTTAAGTCTTACTTATCCAACCGTTTCTTTAGGGTTCGGCAAGGATTAGATTACTCCGATTTCTACTAAGTGAAAGCGGAAGTTCCTTAAGGTAGTGTGCTTAGACCTATACTGACGCTCTACAAAACCTTATTACAACCAATCTGGACTTACGGAGTAGAAATCTGGGGGGCCGCCAAGCCTTCAAACATCCAACGGATCTAGTCCTATCAATCTAAATCCCTCCGAAAAATCGCAAATGCTCCCTATTACGTATCCAATTTATCCCTTCACCACGATCTTAGCATCCCTTTTGTTCAAGACTTAATTTCTTCCTGCTTCACCCTTTTCTACAGTAAACTGTCATACCATCATAATCCACTAACTCAGACCTTGTCTTCCAACTCCAACTCCTGCAACCCTCCCCGTCGGCTCAAACGAAGATGGCCTCGCGACCGCCTAGGGACGTAGTCTGTAAATATTTTGAGAGTGCTGTCACTGGTCACCTTCTCTCCTCATGTGACTTTCATTAATGTCATTTATTTTTACTATTTATTGTAATCAAATTACAAAATGTTTTTATTTATTTTTAACAGAATGTAATATGTAAATAAAGGTTATAAAAAAATTATATTGTACATAGAGACAATGATGTATGAAGTGAATGTTTTCAAGATATATGCTAAACATGTATAATTCCATGTATAATTATAATTAAGTACTCTTCGGAGAATTGATCCACTATGGAAGAAAAAATGGACAATATTCTCTAATTTTCTAATGAAGAGTTATTGACCGTAGAGATTATTTGTAGATGTTTTATTTACACATACATTTGGAATCCAGCTGGCAAGCGTCCCCTCTCGCCTTCATGATAGCCCTGAAGATGGCTTACAATGTAAGCTGAAACGTTTGCAAATAATTAAAAAATACACTTTCTTTTAATCGTATTTTTTGGATCTACCTTGACCGAACGACAACAAATAAAAAATCTCTAATTTTCAGATTTGGCGTGAATGGAATTTACTTCTAGTTTATCCTGAGGCAATCTCCTCCTATGTGGGCTGGAAGGATTTGCAGAATAGATATGGCCGAAGGGGTAGTCGGCCGAAGGAATTGGATAACCAGAGAGCCCGGAATGGAAAGTGGGAAATCGAAATGAATGGCATATCCGTACCGATACCCGTAGAATCATGAAGGCCACGTTCCCTTCCTACCGGTTGTTCTTCTTGTTCTTCACGTCAAAGATAGGGGGTAGCTTTGTTTTGTTTTTTTTGTTGTTTTTTTTTTTTGTATCAGAACAGTTTTAACATTTCCATTTTTAAAAATAGGCATCTATTATCCGTGATGTTGCTAAAAACCGATTTACCCCGCAAAGAACAAGCTCAATCTTGATTGATATTGAGATTATTCAGCATTTTCAGCATATTTGCCGTTGAGAAATCAATCACGTTTGTACCTACCATGCCAAATTACATTAATTATTTGTTTTTCGGACAACCAAACGTACCTGAATGTATGAAAGTCTTTAAAAACTTTATAGAAGTCACGTTTTAGCTTTTCTAAGTAGGATCGTTAAAGATCAAACTTGGAAACACTATATTAAATAAATAATAAATAAAGCCAGGTATATGATAAATAATTAATCTTTAAGGATAAATATAAATAAATAAACATAAATTTTATCGTCACAAATTATACACAGTTACAATTTCTTTTTTTTTAATCTACAATTGAGAATTAAACATAAGTAGTTACCCCAAGCACTCATTAAGCTAAATACCATTAATAACAAGCACAAGCGAAATTTTAAATCAGTTCACTAGTTTTCTTTTAAAATTTATGTAATTCTACTACACTAGATTGGCTTAGTAGCAAATGAAATTTCCGATACTTTTATAATTACTTTTGTTCTCAGATACAATAACAAAATCTATACGCAGCGTAAGAGATACATTGCGCGGCGGCAGAAAAAACTATTAGAAGAAGAACATAAGATGAATGCGTTCGCGAAAAATGATGTGAAGGGCAGATCGGTAGTTCTGACAGTTTGACAGTCAGAGCAAATATTTAACCCTTAGCTAACCTCCTTTCGATTTATGAAGCTAGCTCCTATATATAATTTCGGGCAGTTCCGATAAGAAGAGAACCGAAATCTGTTCTGGCGCCCTCGGGTTATTCTCCAGAGTTATGGTGGATCTATATTTACTCAATTTTAGGTTCTATTTGCCATGAAGGTAATTTATGATTCAAAATATTATGTTCATTTTCTTTTTATGAAGAGGGTGTATAAAATGGTTTATTTTGCATTAATAAGCAGTTTTGTCTTCAGTATTCTTTATTTATCATCACATAAATTCTCCCATATTACTGGTGTCTCCAATTTTATATAAATGTTTATGCTGAATGGATTAATATTAGGATTTCTTTTTAGAATTATTAAAAAATATTGTTAGCGCCAATGATCTTAGCAGTCGACGCGCAAAAAAAAAAATCGTTTATTTTCTTAAAAAAGATACACCAACCTGTCATATGTTGCACATGTGTTTTCCTGAATTCACTTTAGGTTATGTTCCGATTTTATGCGTCATTTTTATGTGCCTGATCCATCAACAAATAATTCAAAACAATTATTTAAAGTTTTAATTTGTCTAACAGCCAGCAACACTTACAAACTTGACATTTTACCATTTTGATAAACATATTGAGGTATCGTTTCTAATTTTAAAAATATATAAAATAATGAAGTAATCCACACTTTAAAGTGGATAAAATATTTATTAGCAGATATCGGCCGCAGAAAAGATAAGAGTCAATAAATTGTCAATATTTTGATATATTTATAGACAATAAAAATCGAGAGACTAAACAAAAGTTAAAACTATATGTGTTTATATTTGTATTTATTAGTCACTAAATTGTCTGCGATTTTATTTTATTCGTAATTTACCTCCAGCAAAAATGAAATTTGTAACCTAAATTATATTGGACTTATTAAAACATAAATAAAGGCTGATCTGTTCCAATGGATGTATGATTGCATATAAATTGTCCAACTTTTCTTAATGGGGAAAATTAGGCGGAAAAATTTTAAAATTGCAATAACCTCCACGTGGTCACTCTTATTTATTTTCAAGATTTTCTTACCGTAATAAAGTTGCCTAGATCTGTAATTTTTGTTTGTACAGTGTTCATCGTATCTGAATTAATCTAGCAATCCAAACAAATTATTTTTGTTTCTGTTATTTAAATATTTCTTATGTCATTTGGAAAAAAAATTAATTTTTTTGTTCTCAATTCGAATGGTTTATATTATTTTCAAAGAACATTAAAATGGTTGCAGTTGTTTATGGTTTAAAGGCGCGGCGGTTATCTGCGCCTTTTTTTTTTTTTTTTCTTCTTTTACCCTCCCTCAGAGAGCACAAGTAACATTACCACCCCCTAGGGTGTATCTGCACCCCGATGGCCCCTCCTCCTCCCTCCAGGACCGACCAAGGTGCTCACCGGCCCCAGCTCTCCAGCTCCCAGATGGCTGGCTTTCTGCCCAATGGCTGAGGTGTTAGTTCGACCACACCCTCTATACAGACTTGTAATGGGACTGGGGAAGCCACCAAGACCCACACCCCTGAATGGGGCTGATGACTGATGGCGAGACCACCGACTTCCTCATTTTATCACAACTTTAGAATTTATTTTTGAGTCTCTTATATTGTAAGATAGTCATTGGATAGATTATTTAAGACAGAGCCATCTTCACCGTGAGCATCAGATGTATCTAATGGGACCTTTTGTTTCGCTTGGAGGGTTTTGAATTCAATGCAAAAATAAGTTTGACTTTTAAGTAGTAGATATTTCTTAGTTATAATCAACTTAAATGTTTCTGACCATTAGAAATCTATACTAGGCAACTCTGGTATTCAATTCGGTTATAAAATTTTCCAATTCTCGTTTCGTGTTTCATAGCGTGGTGAATAGTTTAATATTAATTAATTAGATTCTAATCAAATCAGCCTTATATGGAGCAAGGCTAATTTAAACCGATTTATACATTATATTCATTGGAAATTTTGGATATAATCATATTTATATACATGTGTATAAATATATACAAATATAA
>KZ807744.1:265683-276352 GCA_000696205.2 Oncopeltus fasciatus | reverse complement strand
TATATATATATATATTAATAGTTACTCCAGCAACCGAAACTTCAAAATAAAATTCGCCATTAAAGTTGCATTTCACCAACAGCTGGATAAGTTCGTCAATGGCTGAAATTATTCTAGAATGAGAATATGGGATTTGAGGATCATTATATCTTTGTCATTAAAAGCGTCAAGACAATATACTATATCCATTATGCTACTTATTGTAATAAATTTAGATTTTGAGTGTTTGTCCACTTTTCCTTCGAGAAATATCAAGAGCTAGCTCTAGTTTCCTTATTTTTGATATTATCATCTTCTTCCGTTTTAAATTACATTTATTTAAATTCAACTTAACATAAAACGAGAAATATACTTAGTTTACTCAGCCTTTGTGTGATGAAGAAGGCAGTAGTGAGAA
The DNA here is from genome assembly GCA_000696205.2 of Oncopeltus fasciatus. Classification (NCBI taxonomy): domain Eukaryota; kingdom Metazoa; phylum Arthropoda; class Insecta; order Hemiptera; family Lygaeidae; genus Oncopeltus; species Oncopeltus fasciatus. The sequence goes on along the minus strand of KZ807744.1, from coordinate 275,955 downwards.
AGAGAAAGTGGGAGTGAGGCAGAAAGAGAAGGCTTTGAATATGAAGTAGAGAAATCTTCTATTTTGCTTTTAGTCTATTTAAAGAAGAATTGAAATAAGATACCTGTTGTTTGGTCTTTTCTAAAAGATAATCTTCTTCTTCTTTGAAGCTTAAGATCTCATTGGAAATATTTAAAAAAAAAAAAAAAAAGTCTATTCAAAGGCACACAATAATTTTAATGGAAGTCCACTACTGTAGGAAGAATAGCATTAACGCTGCTAAATAAATGTTAAATTGCGTTGGATTTTCAGAGGAGTTAGCTAACCGCTGGCAAATATCTCTCTTCTTTCGTCCGGCAATTAGAGCTCTTAAGAATTTAAATTGGTTCTCTCTCTTCTTTTTGGTTGCTGAGGAATAGAACGTGGTCTTGTATAAACTACTTTGGGGTTGATTAAGAATTTGTGTGCTTTATTGGAGTCGAGGACGGTATTAAGTTAAATATTGTATTATTAGCATTATTAAGTTGAGATTTCGACTGCTGTGTACATACATAATAAATTATTTCTATCCATGAGGAACTTTATTTTACACAAAAAAGTAAACTATATTCAAGAGTATATAATTGCTTTAACCATAAAATACTTGCGCCTATCACCTTGGCGTTGATTAGTTACTATTTTAACAAACGATTTGTAAAATAAATTTTCATGTTCTTAGTAACATAAATTGTACATAAAATTGTAGTCTAACTCCAAATTAATTTATCTTTGCTTTTTAATTCGATTCAGGACAATTGACAACATAAAGAATAATAATAAATGAAAATAGCTATGAAATTCATACAGTGACCTTGTTTGTTATACGCTCGATCTTATAAAATCTCGGTCTCTGAACTCAATGGGATTTAATAAAGTGTTAAAAATGAACATATCTATATCCTCGAGATAGTTACAACATTTGACGAACAGGCATCCATAATGACCATTCTATACTTTTCAACTTATCTCCAAAGTTAAATTCAATAATAGTCGTCTCATTCTCCTGCTACAAATCGATAAAGACGATCTACTGGTTGGGATTTTCATTTTTATCGATTTGAAATTGTACCATTATATCTATTTTTAGAATATATTTTGCGAGTTTAATTTTAAAATAATTATACTGGAGTTAGAATTTATTTAAAATCTTAGATTTTACCATAATATAAATTCTGGTATGAGACGGCAAACAGTGCAGTTCGGCTCCGTATCAAATCGTTATAATTAAGGTGCAACGTGAGAGTTTTCACCTGATTTTCGGCACTGAGTTGGATTTAGTGACGAGTGATCTTCACAAGTTCTTAAATTTTGTCTACGAAGTCTTGCGGCTCTTTTATATACACCGGTAGTTTGCGTTGAGTAGCTAGAATGAAACGAGTTGGCTTTTCAGAGTTTACGACTTATCAGTAAGTAATCTGTTGAGTATTATCCCTTCCCCATAGCTCTCCCCTCTGCCTAGTAGACACGCTCAGTCTACTTGTTATCTAGTCAGCTGTTTATCTTAGCTTTTTAAAATAAATAAACAATGGTGCAGTGTCCGGTGTGTAAACACGCTATTAATAGGGTTGACAAGAGCTCTCTAGCCTGTATCCCCTGTAAATTAATTTACGACGGAAAGTATTGTGGTATTGATGACTCAGATATTAAGTCTCAGAGGTCACAAAGAAAAGACTGGACATGTGATAAATGTAAGAAAACTAAGAAGACCTCACCAGCTAAATCTACAGAGGAAGGTAATCTATTTACTTAAATTCAGGAGGTGACAAGGGCACTCTCAACAGAGATAGGCAAGATAAAAAGCGGCGTTGCTAGAGAGTTTAATTTAATCTTAATAAAAACAACGNGAGAAGGAGACCATCGACCCCACTCCCAATAAGTTTAGGCATAAAGGCGAAGGAGGTCGCGAGGCCATCTTCGTTCTAGTCGCCGGGGAGGATTGTGAGGATTGGAGTCCGTCGACAGGGATTGGGCAAATGGATTGGGATAAAATTGGAGTTTGCTATGGAAAAGCTTGAAGCGGGTGGAGCTCCATGAACATCAAATTAGTAAAAGCATTAACTGAATGCTTAGTGGAATTTCTATCAACAATTAATAATTCAAATAGGGTGTTTTAGAAAAATGCCATAAAAATTTATTATTTAAATTCCTCAAACTGGGAGTTATAAATGATTAACAAAAAGGAATTACATATTTATTTCCTTTAGAAGTATAAAATCATACCTTGATAGTTTGTTTTTAAATAATGTAAATTGTTTAGTTGACATAAACAAAACTTTAAATCAGTCAAAATTTAAAAAAAAAAATCTTATTTTAACCCATAATAAAAGCAAAAAATTAATTATTTCGCTTTCACGCATGACTTTATAGAAAATTTCTTATTTAAAGTATTATTAAAAATGAGTTTAACTACTAAAAATTAACCATCCTTTTTCTATCCTGTCAGAAAAAATGTTTGTTGTAAAATGTTTCACATATAAACGATGTATTCATATGAAATGTTTATTGTTTATGTGTTACGTCTATTGTAATATCTAAAGGACATACGAAGCTCCTGGGGGTAAAATAACTCTCTTTTCTAGACTATTTCATTTGAAATCTGCTATAATTAATGGGGGAAACCGAAAAGAGTCACAATTGTTATTGACTAAAACGAAACAAGCGTTTGAGAGTTTTTTTTTTTTTTAGTGTATAAGAATGATTAACATTTTATATGTTTTTCTTTTAATATGTCAGTTATTTGATTGTCAGATAACAAGCTTAGCTCAGAAAATAAGTTCGAAATATGTGTTTTATGTTAGGGAATTCATTTGCTATTTCCTACTAATAACAAACAAATAATATTGAATTATATTACTAATACTATACAACTAATATTATGTTATATCACTAATAATCAATAATGTTCACCAATAACTTTGGCAAATCATAGGGCCACAGTGACTTTATGAGTTGGATACTAAAAGTTTATGGAGTCTAGAACACCCATGATATTGAACTCATATGAATATAGCCAGCTGACTTCGAAATCGTCTGAATAAATCTCAATATATACTCCTGTCCAGGGCAAGAAATTTTACCGTAAAATACGAGGGTGAACCTAAATTTGTCTTGGCAGTGTTAACCTAAATCAAACTTGAAATACATTATGATTTCCTTACTCTCAAATATAGGCAAACCATCATAACCTTTAGTTAATTTTTTTTTTTCGGCCATAAATTACTCTCTTCCCACTGGTTTTAGTACAACTATCAAATCGGCTGTGGAGTAAGCGTTACTATCAACACAGAGGACAACATATTTTATGGACGTATATTAAATATATTGTCAAAATGAAACATATCAATTTTTATGTCTTTAAAAGTTTACTATTCGGTCCTCGATGCTAAAGTTCTACAGGAATAACCCTTATATATATTTCTCTTGGAGATTATAAACTCCGATCTTTTACTTCGCCATGCTGAATAAATCTAATATTCTTAGGAAAACCATAAATATTATTATAAAAAAAATAAGGCTCCTGTAGAAAATTTATATAAATTTTTTTTCCTTTTTACTATCTCAAGTAAATTAATTTTTGCTTTCCTAGATCTTTTTAAATGTATTTGAAGTAATTAAAACATTGCCTAAATAATGAGACTCATTACTCTCAGCTATAGTCTCTATTCTCCTCTAACCCCGTAAATGTAAGCGAAATAAGAAGCACAAAGGACTGGCCAAATCTAGAAAGGTATGTTTACAGTTATAACGGAGAGTTGTCCATTAATTATTTATTAATCTTACTGGTGTGTGTGTGTATCCTGGGAATATCAATGAGCCCAAAATATAAGACCAGTTTGTTTCTAAAATCTACAGTTGTGAAGAGTAGAATAGCGGTCATCCTTCGCATTTAAACTCTTAAATACCAAACTATTAGGTTTTTTTCTTAATAAAACTTTATTACCAAAAACTATAGACAATTTAAACTTCACTTAATTTAAACACCTATCAAGATCATTTAATTTTTATCTGAACATTAATTGTAAGGAATATATTAAGTTGTAATTGTAGGATTTCCTCTAAATCTCTATAATTTCTGTAAAAATCTATTACTTCAACTGTTTATATTTGAAAGTTTAAATTCTGTATTTTGTTTCCATACTTTTAAAATATAGGTACCATTCCAACCCTCAAAGTTACTTTTAAAATATTTTCTGCTTACTTATACTCACAAATTTAAACAATTAGTTTTATATAGTAAATTCTTCTCCAACAATTGCTTCATTAATTTAATAAACTTTGAGTAATTTTTTTTTTACAATACCCAATGAATAATCCTATTCCCATAAATTTAGCAGATTTCAACGGATCTTCACCAATCCTATAGGAAATAGTAAAAATATGTTCCGTTAAAATTTATATAATGTATATATNAACCCTCTATCGACGGATTCGTGAAGTCAAAGGCCAAGTGTTGCGATGGCTGGTCCCGTGCAGATCTGATCAGTTCCAGACAGAGGACTGACACGGTTTCCTCACAAGGATATCGTTCACTGAAGGTGAAACAGGTTCAATTCTCCTTGTTATTTTTTATTTTATTTTTTTTTTCGAGCTCAATGGTCCGCAATGTTTAAAAGTCAAATGAAGCCAAATTCAGTTATTAAGCTTACTTTTTCAGACCGTAGTTGTTTCTTTTTCTATAATAGTTGAAATCAGTAGGAGGAGAGAAGAGGTTAACCAACGTTAGCTTAAGGAAGTAGAAGGTTTATATCAGAATTTAAAATAGTAATATTTTCCTGATTACTAACATTATGAAAAAAAAATGAGATGTGCAAAATGCAACTGTATTGTTTTAATATTGAAAAAAGTTTTCAAAAAGTAAGGATTTTAAGACAGATTTCTAAGATTGTAAAATCAAACTTTACATCTGTTGTTTTTTTAATCTTTTTCTTTACTTAAATTATAACAAAGATGTTATGATAATATGTACTAATCTCTCTCTCTATCTCTAAACACATCTTCCTTCCAATAGATTTGATTAAAAAATGAAAATTTTTAACTGAATTAGTTTCATAAAAATTAGAAGTCCCGCCTAGCACTTATGCTTTTCACAGAAAATTTTATTAAATATAANGTGTGTGTGTGTGTGTGTGTGTGTGTGTGTGTGTGTGTGTGTGTGTGTGTGTGTGTGTGTGTGTGTGTGTGTGTGTGTGTGTGTGTGTGTGTGTGTGTGTGTGTGTGTGTGTGTGTGTGTGTGTGTGTGTGTGTGTGTGTGTGTGTGTGTGTGTGTGTGTGTGTGTGTGTGTGTGTGTGTGTGTGTGTGTGTGTGTGTGTGTGTGTGTGTGTGTGTGTGTGTGTGTGTGTGTGTGTGTGTGTGTGTGTGTGTGTGTGTGTGTGTGTGTGTGTGTGTGTGTGTGTGTGTGTGTGTGTGTGTGTGTGTGTGTGTGTGTGTGTGTGTGTGTGTGTGTGTGTGTGTGTGTGTGTGTGTGTGTGTGTGTGTGTGTGTGTGTGTGTGTGTGTGTGTGTGTGTGTGTGTGTGTGTGTGTGTGTGTGTGTGTGTGTGTGTGTGTGTGTGTGTGTGTGTGTGTGTGTGTAAATATTATATATGTATTAGTGGTTATCATTTTGGTGTTAGTCGGAAGGATGGGAAGAATAGCTACAATCCTCGGAATTCATTATAACAGAAATATCAACTTAGTCCACTCGTACTTCCTTTCCTGTTCCTACGAAGATATAATTTTATACCAAAGCCAGAATCGTATACATTTCTAAAAATATTTTAAGGCAAATAGTGAGATTAGAGTGAGGATAAAATTTATAATCGTAATATCTTCTTTCTTATTTAACTTTTAAAAATTTTGTAAATCATAGTTTAAATGTAATCTACTAACGTTTATGTTATATAAACTCTTGAAGAAAAATTTACGAATGTAATTTCAGTAAATAAGCGATTCTCTCACCTCTTACATTCATTGTTCTTTTCGAATTGAAAAATAAATTTAGTCATTCAATCTTATTTATGCCCATATTTAATGATACTTGGGAAATCTGTTAAGTTCATTAGCTTCTGGGTGACTTGAGTTTCATTTATAAGTAAATCAATTTATTTTCATGAAGATGAAGAATTTATCTTACAAAGACTCAAGTATTGATCAGCTGTCCAAGAGTCATTTTAATTAATTCCATAAAGTCATTTTCCTAGAGCATTTAAAACAGCATAAACATGCTATAGATGGTTCTTTAATCATAATTTACTTTTTTTTAAAATGGTTGTTATTAGCATTATTAAAAAATTGGATAAATCTTAAAATTAGTTTCATTGTGTTGATACATTCTTAAATTAAGGAATACAAATGTCCAATATATTATACGATCCTTAAATGTCCATCGATTTTCCTTTCTTTATCTTTGCCATTAGTTAAAGAGACAAGAAGCTCTTTTCTCTAAAAATTTACATTCTGTTATATTCCGACATCTCTTCAGACTTAATGAAAGCTTTTAGTCCTTAGGCCTCTATCCTTTGTTTGCATACAATAAAGGAAATCAATGAAAAGTTTGTTCATAAGTAAAGTATGAGCTATCTTTAAACAAATTGATAATGAAATGGAAAAATAAATACATCCAATCCAATACATTTGTAAACTACTGCAGATAAAGCAAACATTATTGTTTATTATTTTAATGAATTTATTAAGATATCAAACGTTAATGCTTTGAGTTATTTTTTGTTCAGAAAATCAACCTTATCATAATTCTATCTATCTGAAATAGTTTAATTGCATTTTATTTATAATTGTATTGAGAATAGATTACAAGCCTTTAAATATGGATTTACGAGTATTATTATTATTATATTACCAATAGTGAGTTTAAATGCTTAAACTTTCGTTTTAAATGGAATAGCTAGAGTTAATTTATTTTGTCATAAACAAATTATAGAAAAATAATTTGATCCTTTGAATAAAAATAATTTAGGCAAAAATGAAAAAAACTTCCATTATTTAATTGAATACAAGGTACTAGAAAAAAATCTTACCATCTTATCGGGGAAGTAATATTTGTTTCTAGCACCCTATACGATTCAAGTAACAAATGAATTTTGGGATTACTTTACAGCAATTATCATCATGATTTCAATATCTTCCATAATTAAAAAAAAAAAAATTTTATTTGTCTCTTACACAATGGTGGGCTTTACTGCAATTCACAGAAGAATGCATTTTATTTGTGATGTAGCTTTTTACCTAACTAAACAAAATTCAGTTGTTGCATTCTTGAGTGGAAAGCATTTCTTTTTTCCAATATATTTTTGTTAACCATGTACAATATGTCACTTTTTGATCGGAGCTCCGTGATTCGATATATCTTCAAAACTTTTTTGGCATTATCAGAGTCAAGACTATGACAATAATCCTTATTATAAATCCCACTGATATTCTGTCGAGGAAAAGTCATCAATCAATTTAAATTTCATTAAAGTATTTAGAATTAATTAATTAATGTATTATTATTTTAACTGTCTAAAAATTTCAATTTAAAAATTTTAATTTAAAGCTTATTTTCAATTTTTGCCATTTAGTAATCTCTCTCGCTCTCTTTCTCTCACTCTCTCTCTCTCTCACTCTCTGTGTGTCTCACCCTCTCCTATATATTGTATAGAAGTTTTTCTCAACTTACTGATTAATATATAATACGAATTCATAAATATGTAATACATATTATCTATTATAAAACTTACTTGTTGAAACCATACAGTGATAAATCTAATATTAAATAAATACAATACAGATTTTTGTGTAGTATTTAATTTTTAAGTGGAAACTTTGTTTGATTATTTATTATTTATTTAATTATTGCAATTATTTATTGTTGTCGCGAAAATTAATCCACGTTTTCTAAATTTTGTTTAAAGCTACATACAAAATTTAGGTACATGATATAAACGGTTATTATGACTACCAATGAATATAGAACCATCTTACCTTCTGTAATCCGTCTTCATTGGTTTCTGCAAACCATCTTCTGTTGGCGAGCGCTTTCGATTGGTTTGCGAAAACCAATAAAGACGGATAATAGAAGGTATGATAGTACAAAATTTAGCACTGCTGTGTGGAAATGGCTCCATGTGGTATTGTTTGGCAGACAATTTTGAATTTAAATGCTGGCTTACTCTATCTATTTATTTTCTGAACATGATTAGGTTGTTAAATAGAAAATGTTTTGACCGTGGTGCTAAGTGTAACAACCATGACTGAACCCCAACACATTCTCTACTGTTTAGGTTATCTTTTACGGTAATGTTAAATTACTCTGTACAAGTTTAGTAGACACTAATCCTTCAATTAAAACTACTTCATCTAAGATGTAGAGGCCTTATTTGGAAGACTGTGGCTGAGTATGTTCCCTGCAGCTCAATGAGCTCGCCAGAAAAACCGCAACAAAATCTGGTCATTTGGTAGAACATCCTTATACATACAACATACTTTGATGCAAACTTGTTATGTTTTATTTGTACGATTATTCCAAATCATCGCAAAAAAACACCATTATGATAATATGAAAAATAATTTGTACAAAAGGAGAGTTTTTTTTTGACAGTATCTAATTATTATTAGAATTTTTTTTTGTTGGGGTTCGGTCAAGGTATATCCAAAAAATACAAATTTAAAAAATGTGTATTTTTTTAAATTATCTGCAAACGTTTCGTCTTCATGATAGGTAGGTGTGGTTAAATATAATTTTGGGAGTTTGTTTTTTTCTATTTTGAATTTTTCTACATAGTTTACTGCATTCATACTTTTGATATCACATTACCTTTAGTTATGGCAATTCTATGTAACAAAATTGTAAATGATTCAATTTTTTTTATGTATTATTTTTTATTCTTATGACATTGTATTGCAACAGCCCTCAAGATGGCTTACAATGTTAATAAATAAATAATAATAATAAATAATTTAATAAAAACACATTTTGTATTTTTTGTATCTACCTTAACCGAACTCCAACAAAAAAAAAACATCTAATTATGATAAATAAGTCATCATTATAATATATTTGTTGGAAAGAGCCAATTGTAGAAGGCAGTACGTTCATGGTAGTAAGATCCTAATAAAGTATTCCTTGTGTTTGCAGGTCATCAAGATGCTGGTGGCCGTGGTTGTGGTGTTCGTGGTCTGCTGGGGACCAATGCTGGTAGACAATCTTCTCACTGCCTGGGGGTCACTGCCGCATGTCAGGGTTGGAGTTCTCAAGCACATGGCGACCGCCTTCCATCTCATGGCATACTTCAACAGGTCAGTCAATTAACTTTTGCCGGCCCTTGTAGGTTTAGATATTCAGTTCTTTTAGTTTTGACACCACAATTCTGTGATGTGTTTTCTGTATATTTGCAACCTCTTATGTAAATTGGTAGCTATAACCATTCAAACAGTGCAATTTTTCATTTTGTATATGTATTTGTGTTTGTGTGTGGACGTATAATTTATGCATGTATGGTCATCAAAATAAACACACACTTTTGAATCAATGGCCNTATATATATCTGGCTGTGTGTGTGTGCATTGAAATCTCTCTTTACTCGTCACTGATGAAAGGGGAGAATTCTCCCCGAAAATTTTATTCATTGTAATATTTTTTTGTGTGTTCACTACACTCTCTCTCCCTCCTGTTCCTATTTATTATATGTATCGGAGAACCGCAACTGTTTCAATTTCTAGCTGCATTTATCTCTCTGTGGAACTATATATATATAGTTTGGTTTACTGGTATATATATAGTATGGTTTTCTGCATTTTTTTCAATTAAAATATAACAAATAATATTTCCATTTCCCGTAAGAGAGATATCAAAATTTTGAAATGCGTGTTTCAATTTTTTAGTTAATTTTCATTTAAAAGTTCATTAGAAGCGAAAAGACTGGCTTCATACAAATGGGCGTTGATAAATTGGTGGACCCCTCCATGGCATCTGCAATATCAATAAAAAGCTTTTCATGGTTCAAAAGCCCTTCAAAAAGGGGATTAATTTCCTTTTGCAATTTTTAAAACCGTTTGGAATAATAATCTGATATATATTTTTATCCGTATCGTATATCAAACACCAAGCAATAATATTATTACTTTTTCGTCGAATATATTTATGCACATAGGTTTATTTTTATGGAGGTAGAGGAAATTTAAGCCCTATTATTTTCCATTCTCTACTGGTTACACTTTTCTAACAAATATATATGTATATATATGTACTATACACAAGCATTATATATACATATATATA
>KZ807744.1:211536-231918 GCA_000696205.2 Oncopeltus fasciatus | reverse complement strand
ATATATATATTTATATATATCAGTGACTATCACTTTTGCCAACGGTTACTGCATGGTAAGACCGGAAAGAATATTGGAAAAATGCTTTAATGTTAAAACAACTTTAATAATTATTTATATCTCTTCGAATTTTTTAAAAATTCAACTCAAGTTCACATAAGGGTTTGGCCCCCTCCAAATTACGTTACGTGAAGCCTGGATTCAGAATTTGGATTAATATTCTGTTACTGTTCTTTCAAGCATTCTCTATTTCACCTTAATCATACCTTAATTTATTTAGACACTTAAATTTATTGAACGAGAGTATAACGAAATTAAAAGAGCTAAGCCCCTAGAAGCGTTGATAAATCTCCCCTGAATCCCTATTCTGGCTTGGCAGGCTTAGGGTGATGGCCTGTCGCGGTATCGGACCAGCTTCACCGTTCGCCCTCCGTTCATTTTTTTTCTTTTTTTTTTTCTGATAGGCGGATCTTCATTTTATGGTACTGCGTCTAGCACAGTGGGATTTTGATAAGGGCGTTGGATGGGTCTTATACCTTATCTCGCACTAATAGTGAAAGGGGGATTGAAAGTATGATTAGTGGTGGGGAGTGGGGGACAGAAAAAAGAATAGAGGGGGCTGAGATAAAAGGAGATTGGAGGAGGGGGGAAATAGATACGTACGGAGAGATAAAACGGAAGAACTGGGTTGAATTAAAGTATCGTAAATATAACAGGCAAGGACTAATGAGGATACAACAGAAATACATTATTTTTTATAAATTTTACATCCTAGATAATTATTATTAGAAGAAGAAATATATTTTTATTCTTGGCCCAAAACAGTTGTTTTTTACACAAGATGGATGATATGGTACGTATATAATAAGTACTATACTATTTATACAAGAAAGCAAAAATACAATAAAATTATTAAAGTAGTATATGCTGATTTAGTCTAGGTTTGAGGCGTCGCTGGGTGAGGTCCTGGATGTGAAAAGAGATGGGCTAAACTCCCAGTTCCCTCCTGATCTGCTGATTCCTTACGAACCAGGGTGCATTGAGTATCATGCGAAGAATGCGGTTTTCAAAAGTTTCCAGTCGTTTGATGGTCTTTTTACTGGCGCCGAACCAGACAGGGCAGGAGTACGTCAGTATTGGGCGGATCAGCGACTTGTAGAGTAGTGAGCTCAGGGTGTGTTTAAGTGGGGAGTTCCTGTTTATTAGAGGCTAAAGTAAAGTTAGTCTGTGATGGGATTGTGTCAGTTTAGTTATTACATGGAGCTGCCATGTCAGTTTAGTATCAAAGTATACTCCAAGATATCTAACACCCTGATCCTTAGGAGTCCATGGAATCGGAAGCTGGCTGATGTGAAGTTCTGGAAGGTTATTGTTGGAGAATCTGCGAAGACTAAAAATTTTTGCTTCGGTTTTCTGAGGGTTTAAAGACAGGCGCCATTTGTAAATCCAGGCTGTAAGACAGTCGGTCGCTTCTTGTAGATTGTACACTGCGTTTTGAACTCTCGTGTGTTTGCACAGAAGTAGTGTATCGTCTGCGAAGGTGGCCAATTCTGATAATGGAGGTTCCGGCATGTCGCTGCAATACACAAGGTAAAGAAGGGGACTTAAAATTGCCCCTTGTGGTACCCCGGCTTTTATGGATGCGGTCCTGCTAAGAGCCATTTACCCTGACCTGGAATGTCCTATTCTTAAGGAATAATTTTATTATATGAAATAGGTATGGTGGAACGCCAGCTTTTTTCGATTTAAAAAGAAGTCCTTTTTGCCAAATTTTGACAAAGGCATTTTCGACATCAAAAAACACCGCAGCGGTGAATTGTTTGGCTTCAAATCCGCCTATAATTATTTCAGCAACTCTCTGAGATTGGAGTACGGCGGAGTGGTTGCTTCTGAAGCCAAATTGGTGTGATGGGATGACTATAGAGCCTTCGAGGTGCTTTCTGAGCCTCTGCTCAATACTCTTCTCAAACATCCTAGATAAAAATTTATTAAACAATAAAATGGAATAAATATGGAAAAAGCTCAGAACAAAGGGTTTATGAGTACATGAAGTGGACAGAAGGCATCGGAAAAACAAATTTTTTATATTTTAGATAAATCCCTGCCTGTAAAATTTAAAACCGAACTATTTATTTCAAAGAATAAATAAATAAATTAAAAACCCGCTAATACTTTTAATTACTCGGGTACATTCATATTATTTTAGCTATATTATTTAATATTTTGAAAAATGGTACTCAAACTAAAATTTCTTTACAGGGCAGTTCACTAAGTAACTCAGATTTCCTAACAATAACAATTTTTAAACTAAAATATTAATATTGGTAAGTTATGCATTGGGCTCAATTATGATGAGTAACAAGCAATCGACTAGCAGAATCATATTCTAAATATTTATAACTTATATAAATGTTGAAGAACATTAATGTTATTGTGTGAAGTACATAATTGTATTAATATTTTTCATAGCAATCATAAAAATTGTCTATTTACATAGTATACACATAATTTTGAATAAAATATATTTTAGCTCTCAAATATTCGGTTAAGTTAAATATTTGAAAACAAATTTCAAATGTTGAGTGATATAACTCTAATATCCATACGCAAAACAACACTAAACTTTGCTGATTAAATGCTGAGATAAATATTAATATTTTTTATTGCCCGAAATATATTTTTCCTCCCTTTACTTTTACTTATTTCCTATCATGTCATCATTAGTACAAAATTAATCACAAAATATAAATCCTGATTGATAAAAATTCTATCAATAGTATTCACTTTCAGTTTAGCCAGCTTTGTGAAGCATTCCTGTACGTCTTCTCTCTTTTTCTTTTTTTTTTTACAATTCACATTTCAGGTACGATCATAATCAAAATCTTGAATGTGGCATCTCAATAAGATCATAATCAAAATCTTGAATGTGGCATCTCAATAAGATCATAATCAAAATCTTGAATGTGGCATCTCAATAAGATCATAATCAAAATCTTGAATGTGGCATCTCAATAAGATCATAATCAAAATCTTGAATGTGGCATCTCAATAAGTCTGTCTGTAAAAACGGACAGCGATATAATTCCTCAAGATCTTCAACTGCGCTATTCTGCACTCCTCATATCTCAAGACAATTAAATATTTTTCGTGAACACCAACTTTATTTGCAATATAATGTTTCTTTCTGATTTCTGCTATTTTTATACATTTACACAAAAGAAATGTCATGTTTTTTTTTATCTACGCTTTTCTTGCTATAATAATGGTTGAAAACTAAAAACAATATTGTTTAAAATATATACTTAATATATCTATTTTCAACTATTTTCCTCATGTTAATTTTTTTTTAAATTTGTTATTCCCATGTATCAGCAGAAACAATAAAGAAACTGATGTAATTAATAAGAGCAAAATTGTCGAGAATTGAATGTCCTATCGTAAGAAGGCTTAATATTGTGTCATGTAGCTGATTTCTTCCATGATTTTTGAAGCCATAAAAAACTAATAAACTTGTCGAACTTAAGCCACAAATCTATGAAAGAAGGACCCAATGATAACCCACCCTCCCCAGCAAACCCCTCGTCCCTTGAAACATTTCCCCTACCGCTAATCCATCCCATAAATCCACTCGGCTTCAAAAACCTCTTTAACAAATCCCGTCTCTTCAAACTCCTCTGAATAAAAAGCCTGTTTCCAGACTGCAGACACCCATATAGCGAAACATCCCCTGCTAAACCCATGTCTTAAATACAAATAGGCCACTAAATGGGAGTTTTGCAAATAGATTTTTCGTCAGAAAACTGACTAAAAATTCATTATTCAAAACCCCTCTTCTAGAAGACCATATCACAGACAGCCTCGAGCGAAAATCCCAAGAAACAAAAGGAAAAAAATCAAAGAGCTGCCCTAACCTAAGCCCCATTAACCATCATTAACACTGGATATCAATAACATTAAATGGCGATATTTATTTACCATTGCGGAGATATTACTGAGCATAAAAGTTATTATGAAAGAAGATTTTTTTTCTTTATTAATTTATAAATTTGAAGTACATACAAAAGAATAAACATAAGCAGATAAAATACCTTAATTACCTGAATAGGTGTATATGTAAAGTTTCATGGTCATGAGATGTATTTACCGTTTTTTCTTCCGGGTTGGACCGCCTCAAATTGTTGTTATTTGCCGAGCTTTCGCACATATTGTGATGGCTTCTTCAGGGCTGAGTAGAGAATGAGAGCTGTTTTTTAAATCCATTTTAAATACACCTGGTGTATAAAACATGGTATTTATATACCACCTGGATTTAAAAAACAGCTCTCATTCTTTACTCAGCCCTGAAGAAGCCATCACATGATGTGCGAAAGCTCGGCAACTACCAACAACTCGACACGGTCCAACCCGGAGAAGAAACGGTAAATACCTACGTATAGCTTCATTTTTTAGTAAATATAGTATTTTTCTGGGCTACGGTTCGGTCTTGGTAATAAATTAAAGTTAGTTTATTAGAATAAATAATATTTACACTGAAGGCATAAATAATTAACAAATAAACCTAGAAATAAATAATTATACTACTAATAACAATTATATCCAGATAACAATTAAATCTATAGTTAAAAATCCTATTGCTAAGGCATTGCTAAGGAGGAGGAGGATTGCTAAGGCATTACTAAGGAGGAGGAGGATTGCTAAGGCATTGCTAAGGAGGAGGATTACTAACTAAGAAATAAATACAAACAAAAATGTATTACTTGCAGCCATAAAAGAAATGTGTATAAATAATTGGAAAGAGCTTATTTACAAAGAGGTCTCAGAATAACTTGTTAAATTGTCTACAATAGATCTGCAATCACTAATCACTGACACTGCAAGAGCTACGACCAGCCCGACACTCTGAGTCGCGCTCAAGGTCTGAAGGCGAGCCGCTTATATACCTGTATAGTTCCTTCTAGACGGTTCCGGGTTCGGAAAGTTCTAGACTTCCTCTTGTATGTGAATACATGTTTCCTATACATATTTCTCCAAGTCCCAACAATAAGATAAGGATGCCACATTAACTACTGGCTTCGATTCTCATGGTTTTAATTACTATATTTTTTATTATATTTTATTAATATATTTATATATAATAANTTTGCATAAATCGTAAACATCAAAAACATTCATTTTGTAATACTTTTATAACCGCAATTTCACAAACAATACTAAATTAAATAATATTTAAACATGTGATTTTATTTTTCTATAAAATTTCAATATAAAATAACTGGCGGGCCTAATCTAAACAAGACCCAAAACATTTTTCCCTCGAGACACTTTTTGCAATATTTCGTACTGTTTATATTTGGTTATTTTTGCAGGCCATGATGCAGCGCCAGCTGCCCCAGCGTAGCGAGTCCTGCAAATTGTCCATCACGAAATTCTAAAGAGGTGGAAAAAACGACCAGAAGATTTAATCTGCTTCAGGGCATAACATAATTCTTCAAGACATTTCAGCGTTTCGTTCCGAATTATTTCAGCAAGAAATTTTTAAGGGTACTACATTATAAATGTATATATATTTTTACTGTATACTAGTTCTAATTTATAATCTTGTGCTGTGACTATGTGTAAGTGTGTATTTATATCAAAAAATTGACATTAAAATGAATATAACAAATAGCATTAAAGATCAGAAAAAATATATATGAACAGGTAATATTCATCATAATTTAAATTATATTAGCTCTTCAAATTTCTTAACATCGTATGATTCTCTGCTTCATTCCCTTTTTCTTTGATATATCGATAAGAGTATATGTAGTATATGATACATCATTTTCAAAAATTCCAGCGAGGTAAAATACTATTGTATATATTGTAAATTTGTCAATACTTTCTTTCAACTAAAGATTCTTGTCTATATTTGTAACGTCATGTGTATATATTTTTTTCTTAGATGTAAGTTAAATGTGAGTTAACGGTATTATGTAGTGCAATATAGAAGTAGCGCAAGGAATTGTAGACCTACGATCTTGCATCTAGAAAAAATAATTTAATAAATTTTACCAATCTCATTTTATTTCAGCAAATAAACTTTGCAGAATTCTACCTTCGCAGGAGCAGTATGAGTTATATACTAAAAATTTCATATCATCAATGAATAACTTCTTATGATAATTATAAAAATATTATAGTTCAAATGGTGAGTTTTGACCTTGGAGATTACTAGGAATTTGTTGGAGTTCCAGTCAAGGTTGATCCAAAAATAAACAAAAAACATGTGATACTCCTTAGATCAAGTGTTTCAGAGCTGTTTTATCATGTCTTTTTTCAATCTAGTTTTTNAATTTTGTATTTAACTTATTAACGACTTAATACCTAGCTTCCTCAATTACATACATTAAACTTTAAGCGTATGCTGCTCTCACTATTACTTCTTTGATGATAATACACAATTAACTGACGTCCGTAACTTTTTAGGTAAGCTTTCAAGAGATATCTCTATATATTATAAGGAATAATTTAGAAAGTCAAATATTGATTGAAATTTATGATTAATTAATTTTTGAGAAGTATTGAATGGCTATTGACATTGAACAATAAAATTTTTCTGGCGGATGTTTAGTAGTTTATAATAAACTTAACATTCTTGGCGAAAAGTTGTACAAAACTTTACTAATAGAGTTTACATTACCCTATTAATTGTTTGCTTTGCAATAAAATTATAAATGAAATCCCATTTTTGTTCCTCTGAAGAGTAAGACAATTATGATATACTAGTCAAATGCTCAATACTATTTGTTTTCGTTTCCAAATGTAAGCAATAAGATAAACAACTAATTTATATTTGTGTACAATTTGTAATAATATTATTATTAATTATTTGTATACAGTGTCTACATCGTAACCTTTGATGTTTCTCCTCTATAATTTAGAAAAACATTTGCATCAGAGGATATTCAACAAGTTGTTATTCCGTAGAGTAAGTTAAGTTAGATCTAGATGTTTAAACTGTAAAAGTGTGTTAGCTAATACTATAGGTGTAAATACATTAAAGGGGAAATAATACTGCGATTTATTCCTTTTTTTTTTTCTCTTTACAATTATTAAAATTGAAGTTATAATATTATTCATATAAACTAAAATTTTTGTATGAATCAAGCTTTGTTTTAACGCTCCATCAATTGCGGTATTTATATAAACATTGATATTCAATCCAGACTGAGGTTGACATGCTAACCTAGTTAATTTTTCAAATTATCCTTTCAAATTTTTTCTGTACACTACTCTACAAAACTATTGTAATAAAAAAGAAATACTGATTTTTTTTTTTTNGTATACCTTTCTTTTTTTTTTTTTTTTTTTTTTTTTTATTTAACTGCAGAATAATTTTTTGTGTACAAAGCGATTCATCAAATTTGACTGATTTTCATATCATGAGGGTAGATGCTTTGTCGAGTTTTGAGTGATGTTTATTGTTTCCCAAGTGATTTATTTTATGGTGAATACCATAAAAATGTAAATAAATCATTTTATGGTGGGTTCTTATTTATTTCAAAGATATGTTTGTTATACTGCGCAACATAAAGTCACTATCCAGCTTTTTTTGACAATTCTTCTATTTTTTCTAAATGGTTATTTTGTTCTATGAGAACCATTTAAGTCTTTAATTGGAGCAACGGCCTTCATGTGTATATGATATTGTTTGTATGAACTTAATTATCATTAACCAATGATTATTCGTTTTTTCCCCCTCGAAACATCAGTATTACCTAGCACTGACCTATTTTATCCTGGTAAAGTCTCAATTTAATTATTTAGTTTAGGATTAGACAATATCTTGTATCCGGTACAATATCATAGCAATGAAGATTAAATTATAATATGGCGGTTTGTGATAGCCATGACCCTAAGTTGATGAACGAGGCAGTAATTTAGGCAGTGAATTTGTGCCCATTGATAAGCACAGTGGGTACCATAGGTAAACAGGTTTTCCTCGTTTACTTAGGTGTTTTTAAAATTAAAAAAGTAGGAATTTCAAGCACTCCTACCTTCTATAATAAATTCTAATGATTAAAAATCTTCTATTAATTCATCAAATTACTCTCTTTTGTAGAAAGAAAATACTCCCTATTAATTGTAAGGAACCCAACATTAAACGCAGCAACATTAAAAATATTAGAGTGATTAAGCTGTTGTTATGAATGCATATGGAAATTGTCTACTAAATTCTGCCTTTTTTTTTTTTCTTTTTTGTCGAGCCTTCTATAAAAACAACCTAATGGCTATACCTATGTCTATCAAGTAATGTTTCGAAAACAATGGTGGGGTACTTATCTTAATATTTTTATTTACACCAAGGCTAATTTAACATTTGAATGTACTTTGCAAGTCAATGTACTGCATTTTAAAAGTATATATATTCCTCTTTTAATTACATAATTTGAATTGATAGATGCATCTCCATTATCACTAATCATTATCTCATAATTTTGATGACAATGTGAGGTTTTATCCTATTTTGCGAGTTGATCTCAGGGTCTAATAAATAGCTGGAATTAGAATTAATTATTTTTAGTTGTTAATTTTTTTTTTAATTTTTCATACTGTATGTACTTTAAATAAGGAATTCTCATGGAAGAGCATGTTGTTTTTATGAAAGACATTTAAAAAAACAACGATTATTTAATTTATAATTTCATGACCATATTTATTTTACTAAAGAAATCTTTTAATGAAAATTATTAGTTCCTGCTAAACCCCTTTGGTGGTTATGATAAAGTGACTCTAATAAAGGACTTTTCCTGATCAAACGAATAAATTATTCTTGAGAACTATAAATATTCATTATGAAGTTCTGTATCAACTCGTGGTACCTTAGTATTTAAGGAATTTATAATTATAAGTAAATAGCTTTTACAACACACCTCACAGAATGATCTGGATAAGGAAGCGATATGATCTGCTTTGAAAGACCTACAGTAAATGGGTTCAGATTTATTACTGACTTTGGTAATTCTGGATTTTCGATATAGCAACTGGGTCAATATTAAAATTTCTTGACTTGAAACTCAAGAGCGCAAATATATGAAATATTCCAAAGAAGGCGCCTCAGGTAGGCACTAAGCGAACTAAGTTGAAGGCGAGCAGGTGGAGGATTGTGAAGTTAGGTCTACAAGCAAACTGAATTAGAACAACTTCAGGAAGTGGCTAATCAGCCTTAGGTGAAGAAATAATGTCGTCACCCGTTATTTCCTCGGTTAATTATGGTTCATACTTTTAAATATTTGTATATTTCTGTCCTATTAGAACTCCTGGCTATGTTGTAATTGTTCAATTTAAATGCATTTTTAATGTTTTCTAAATATATATTATCCCATTTAGCGGTGTCCTATAGTGTAAATGTCTATGGAATTTTGTATTTAACTTATTAACGACTTAATACCTAGCTTCCTCAATTACATACATTAAACTTTAAGCGTATGCTGCTCTCACTATTACTTCTTTGATGATAATACACAATTAACTGACGTCCGTAACTTTTTAGGTAAGCTTTCAAGAGATATCTCTATCCAGCTCACTCAGTCATACTTATAAAAGGCTATTGAAGATCGTTGGTTCTTAACAATTCATGGAGTGCTAATATTAGAGATTATATATAATACTTTCATTTCGTACAAGTTGATATTTAAAAAAAAGCTAGTTAGGTGTTGATAATTTGTAATTTTTTAGTTTTTTATTATATAATTGTCAATATTAATGTAATCTTAACATTAGTAAATTTGAAATTCTTTTAAAATGTTTTTTCTGTATGTTTGTGTAGAGGTCCGACAACAAAATGTAATGTGTACCTCAATATACCTATCATACCTTTAGTGCTATGTCTAATGAGACTTTATACATCCGATTGTACTTAAGTGATCCAAATACAATATAGTTATATATTATATACTGTATTAGTTAATACAGATAACTTTATAGATTAAGTTTTAAAATCGTTTTAATTTTTTATCAATTTGTATAAAAAATGTATATCTAATAAGTGCCAAAAGACAATTGTTTAAATTTTAAGGTACTTATTTCTCACCTAGTCAGTATACATCTGTGAGTGAATTAATATATAAATAACCTATTATAATTTCTTCTACTTCAAATAATTTAGAGTGTAATTTTGTATAGAATGTAATCTTCCTAATGAATTTAGATGTTTTAAGTATGAAATCCAAAATCTATCTATCTAGTGTTAAGTATCTTTCTATTTTCTTAGGTATATATGTGAATTTTTGAGTTGGTTGGTAGCTGGTAAATTGTAATCTGAAAAGAATGTGAGTGTCGTAATAAAACTTAAATTTCATACAAAGTTTAAAAAGTATTTCACCAACCTTAAATATAACTTAGTGTGTAATTTTTCGTCCTGAATTCTTAAACATCATCAAACATTTTCAGTGGTTGTGGCTTAGCCCTAAGGATCCGTTGGATATTTCAAGACTGATGCAGTGGGTTATATTCCCTCCATTGGCTGAATTCTTATTAAAAACATAGAACTTCCCAAGTGCCATTGGTGTTTAGAATAATGTGTAACCTTTACATACCACATTCCTCCGTTACTCTGAATATTTCAAAGAAGGACTAAAAAATGCATAAACAAAATATGAAAAATAGTATTATTACATAAAATTTGAATAAATATCGCAAAAGTAAACAGAATATGGCAATTTTTTTAACATCGAGTTACTCATACGTAGGCACTCTTTACTTCACTAATGCAGTAGTAACTGTACTTTAGTCACTTATTTTTTTCGATTAATACATCTTGTTTTTAAAAGATTTTCCGTAGTAAAACCACAGGGAACCCAATTCTGTATTTTGAATTTTGTTTTAAAAATTGGCAATGATTCCCTGGGAAACAATTTGAAACTCAGTTTTTGTTGAGTTAGATTCTTGAGCTGTTTTCTATATAATTAGGCATGCTGGTTTCAAAACTGTTTTTAGTTTTCTTTTATCACGTGACGTTCGGTTTCTATGTGGGTGGGGCGCATGCTGGTCTAGACCTGCCTGTTTAGTTATGTCTGTTATACTGTGGTGAAACGTTGTGTCAAGATAAGCAGTTTTTAGTATCCTTAGATGATTTTGGTTGGGGTTCGGTCAAGGTAGATCCAAAAAATCACAAATTTAAAAATGTATTTTTTTTAATAAAGGATTATCTGCCAACGTTTCGGCTTACATTGCAAGCCATCTTCAAGGCTGTAGAAATACAATGTCATGAGAATACAATAATAATTGAAATTAATATAATAGAGAATAGCTATAATATAATGTGCTATCAAGAGTATGAATGTAGAAAGCTATGTAAGAGAATTTAAAAAGATTTTGAAAAACAATTTGAAAAAAACATGTAAACAACAACTTGACAATTGACAAAAAAATTGAATACCATTAAAGCAGTAATTTGTCACACCTACCTATCATGAAGATGAGAGAGGACGTCCTGTTCCTAAGTTCACATTTCCATGACTGAATCTATATTTTTTCCTTCTTCACAATGTGAGAGTTAAAAAGGGGTAGGGGGGAAGGAGGTAAGAGGCGGAAGGTACAAAGAGAAAGCGGCCTGTTGCAAGAGAGGGCAATAAAAAGGACAAAGGGAAAAAGGAAGGGTATTAATGGGAATAGGTTACTTTGGAACTGGGAAAAATGTTTGATAGGTTTATTGAGAAGGAGGGCTGATGGTTTTTAGAATGTTGAAAATTTTTGAATAAGTTGAAGAAATGTGTTCTATGCCCGTTCTGTCGTTAACTGGATAGTGTTCTAAGTTAATGTAAACGGTTTCGGATAAAAGGCGTTTGTGTTGGTAGGGTTCAGTGGAAAGAATGGTTAAGCTCTCGAAGTCAAATGTGTGTTCTTCATGAAAAACATGTTTAGTGAGGGCTGTTTTTATTAGTTTGTTCTTTATGTCATTTTTATGGTCATAAATTCTGCGGGAAATAGGGTTTTTGTTTGTCCAATGTAAGAACCTTGGCAATTAGGTGTGGAACAGGGAATTTTGTAGACGACATTAGTTCTGTTATGAAGGGGGATGGGGTCTTTGAGGATGGTGTAAATAGATTTTAATTTATTGTTGGTGGAAAAAGGAAGCTTAAGGTTAGGAAAAGTTTTTCTGAGAGATTTCTTAATATTTTCAGAAAATTTTGGAATATAAGGAAGAGAACGGAAAACGAGCTCGTTATTTTGGTGGAGGGGGATAGTTGGTTAAGTGGAAATAAAAAATTATTTTATAAGTTTTTTAATGGTGTGAGTATTTAGTATTTCGTTACGGAAGTGTACAGAACTACATAGTGTGTTTGAACTGAAACGTTTCCTTATGACTACTTCTGCTCCTACACGTCGAAAGTGCGAAAACCGCCCATATTAGTTTTGTTATATATGTGGTAGTTTTACCATTCACAGTCAAATGACAAACAGTACATTTGTCAGACAAGCATATTTTGCATATTTTAAAGTGAAAATTCGTGATCAAGATAAAGTATGGGTACCTCATAAAGTGTGTAAACAGTGTGTCGAGGGTTTACGAATGTGGACCAAGGGAACACGGGCTAAGCTTCCATTTGGTAAACCTATGATTTGGCTGGAGCCCAAAAATCATTCAAGTGATTGTTACTTTTTTTTATTGGGATATAACAAGAAAAACAAATATAAAATAGAGTATCCTAGTTTACCGTCAGCTATAATTATAGTCTACCGTCAGTACCGCATTCAGCCGAAGTCCCCATGCCAGTTTTCAATGAATTTCCCTCTTTGGAAGAAGGGAAATACGGATATGGTGCAGATGAAAGCGGCTCATTGTTAAAGACTTTATTGGTAATACACGAGTATTGAGTTACTCCGAAATTGCCCAGCGTCTTTTGAAGAGCTTTCAAAAGCTAGGTTGCTACATGAGCGTTAAATTGTATTTTTTACACAGCCACCTTGCTAATTTCCAGGACAGTCTTGGTGCAGTGAGTGATGAGCAGGGTGAGCGTTTCCATCCAGATTTGAGGGTCATGGAAGCAAGGTAGCAATGTAGATGAGACGTACATATGATGGCTGACTCTTGTTAGAGCATCAAAAGCGAATGTACACAAACTAAACACTTCAGAAAAAGCTACAAACGCAAATTTTTATCTTATTTTTTAAGCACTGTTCATTAATTAAACAGTTTTATATGTATGAACTGGATTTAACTTACATTAAATGTTTTGTAAACTGTATATTTGGTACGTTTTTACTTTATGTTCTTTCAAATGCATGATTATTATGATTTCTGAGGATATCCTGTAGTTTATAAAGTTGACGTGATGGACAAAATCTGAGGTTATTCTTGGATTCAGATGCCTAGAATTAGTGAAAAAACAGTGTCAGATCTAACTAAAAAAAAATGTGTTCCCAAGTGTTATTTTTGTTTTAAGTTTGATTGGAAAAAAGAGAGGGGTTTGAATGAGACCAAAAATTTGAATCGTAATATCTTTGTTATTAGGGTTTCAAAAACGTTTATAGAATATAAAAGGTGTACAATATTTTTTTCAAGCATTTTAATGTTCAAAATTTTTACCTAATATTAGGATAACAATTTTTTAGGAAGAAATTTACGAATATAACCACGATGAGTGAACGCTTCCTTTACTCTTTAATCATGTCTGGTCCAGATTCATTTAATAACATTTATATTTTATAACATTTTTCAAAAAAGCATGAAGAAATATTAAGGAAAGAAATTCGAGTGTTGGGTAGAACCTCCTTTCTGACTGTGGAGATTATTTTTAGAGAATTTGTTGGGGTTCGGTCTAGGTTGATAAAAAAAAAATACAATTTAGAGACATGTATTTTTATTATTTACCGATGTTTCGGCTTACATTGTAAGCCATCATCAGGGCTATCCTGAAGGCGAGAGGGGGTGACACCTGGAAAAAACATTCCTTCAGGATTGCCCTGAAATGCTTTACGAATTTTATTAAAAGATACATTTCTTTAATTTGTATTATTTTTTTTATCGACATTGACTGAACTTCAACAAATTCTCTACTTTATATTTAAGCATTCAAACGCTGCAAATATTAGGTATTAAGTTAGAAATTTTTGGTGAAATACTAAATACTGTTTTATGTATATATTTTTGCCAATCTATAAGAATAGATAAATTTAAATTGATTTTATTGTGAGGAACACGGGAACCATGTTTCCTGATATTTATTGAAAACCATTCAATATACGAGTCATACATTTTTCTCTCTCACTGGTCATGTATGTGTGTGACTGTATGTTTGTTTGCTTGTAAAGGGTTAATTCTTAAACAGCACAGGCGTTGGAGCAATTGAGCTTGAGACATTCAGCAAGTTTTGAAATATGGCCGTATATCTTTCCCGCTTGAGATATCCGCTCGGGGGGCACTTTGCCTCTTTCGTCATGAAATATGCATCGGTTTGGCGAAAGGCTACAGGCGTCGAACACCCGGAGACATTACAAATCGCGAAGGCTAAAGAACATGAAATACATTTTGCCGAGAGTTCAACTCCCCTAAATCCAGAACTCATACAGAAATTATTTTATTTATATTATTATTTTTTTATTTATATGATCTTTTTTGACGTTCGTGTTGGATTACACTTACGGAACACTTGATTTATTGAACTTTCAGCCTCGTGCTCTTCCCCGTCCCCTCTACTATCCACTGCATTCCACACGTCATCATTCAAACTACGTCACGGAGCAGGCCAAGCGTCTCCAATCTGTCTTTGTCACCACGAGTCAACTGTAATCTCCCTTCAACTATATCTAAAAGCACTCATGTAAAATTCTAATTTTCAAACTTTTTTATAGCTCATTAAAATATATTTTTATTGCTCAATTTTATTCTTGTATTCCTTAATTACTTCTAATCACACAACGGCTACATAAAATAATGAAGTATATTTAAGACCACTAAAATATTACTTTTTTTTTTTTAATCAAAATCAGTGTTAAAAAAAATAAGTCAGTCAAGCTTTAGCTTGCGCAAACTAAGCAGATTCCCCATGTTGAAACTATGTCCGATTTAGTAGGATGCATTAAAGATGCATAAGTGAGAGTAAATGATTGCAAGCCGGAAAACACTTCCGGAAAAATTAAGAATGTGAGATCACTTACGTTGAAGAAATAAATCAGGGTTTCGGCCTGGATCTGAAAAATAAAATACTCCAAAATTGTTGAATAATTAAATAATATATAAAAAAAATTCTTATTGCCAACGTTTCGCTTTAACTTTTTAGTCGTCATCATGGCAATAGTGATGTCTGGAGAGATCTCGGAAGGGAGGTTGAGACCTGAAATGTGTCTCAGAGTGCAGAGCTTAGCTAATTATTACTCGACGGCCAACAAACCTCCAACCATGAGATCATTATTACTGAATCTTGAATGTTCATACGAAAGAGTAGAATCTTATATGATTTCTATAAGATAAAAATGGTCACTCAAGCCAATACTTGATATATATTAAGTATGTATTGTGAATTTACTTATATAATATTGTGGAATACATACATACGTATATATACATATATACACATATTCCTGAAATATTCCTAAAGCTCAAGAATTCTTCTGAGGTGCAACATAACGTAGTTTACATACTTAATTAATAGTTCCAAACCAGCTACATTTTGCTGGTTAAAGCCATTTTAGATGGGTGTGAGAGGGGTCATACATAAAATACAAAATTGGTTGTATGATACATGAAGGAAATACATAAAATACAAAATTCGATTAGAAATATTCTGAGCATGCCAGGCGGACGTTATCTATATCGGGAGTTGGGGTTTGGAAATCATCTCAGTTTGGCTCTGTGAGGGACCACGAAGGAAGACCTGGGGAGATTGGAAATAAATGTCATCTGTAGATGTATTGATCGGACCACGAGTAGTAACGCGACAAATCACAGAAATTTCGAGGTGTCCTCTAGAATACGAGAGGTCTACGTAATAACTACTCGGTACTGAGTATTACTCGGTTATAGCGGCTCTTCAGCAAATTTAATCACCGATATTATTTGTCAAGAGGATGTGGTGACGTGTGGAGTGCAATCTGATTCCCGTCAAATGCTTGGAGGGATTATTGCACATTGTGTGTATATTATATTATATTAATTATTAAATATATTCTGTTTCCTCATGACAGCCATAAGGGAGTTTTATATGTACATATATTACAAAATTGTATATAATACAATAACTACAATATTACACGTGTACATATACGGGTACATGTATTGTAAATAAATACATTAGTTGATTATCACATTAAATATATTTATGTATATGATTATATATTATGACTTATATATTATACGTGTGTATGCATGTGTATTTTACAATATATATAATTGAAACCGTACACTAAATGTGATAATTTAATTATGAGTATCTCTCATTTCTGTGTTTAATTTTTTCAAGAGAGATTTTAAGAAATTTTTTGGCAAGAATCCAACCCGGATGCACTCAAGAAAATGGAGTCCCCAAGGAATGCTTTGAAATAACGACAGCTTCGAGGTTGTCTTATACATTTGACCTCAGAGGGGATGACAGCTTTAGGAGGTGGAGACATAGGAAGAGAGGAATCAAGGAATATTCCGTGCCCTTAGATTGGTTTCTGGGTCAGGGTGAGGAGTGAGGAGGTTTGCTTGAGGTGAAGGCCAAAGACCTCAGCTATATCTGCATCGGACGCTGCCCAGGTGCCATCATCGCGTCGGAGAGAAAAAGTGGGGGAGTGGTATTTGAGGTTTTTTTTGGCGGCAGTCCAGAGGGATTTGTCTTCCGTTGTGAGTGAGGAGAGATGATTGTTTAATTCTTTATTGTGATGAGATTCCCGTGTCACTAAACCGCTCAGTTTGTTATATGTTTGGTGGTCTGATGGGTGTCGTGTTCTCTGCATTGTGGTTCTGGCCCGTCTTTTGGATAGTGTAAGAGTCTGTATATAGATGGGAAGAGGTTTGGTGTTCAAAGGATTGGGATTTAGAGGTTTTTTGGATACCTACCGGTTTGGATGCTAGCATTTAGTTGACTCACCTCCTACTTCCTCTGTCATGTACAATATTAAGGAAACCTTTTTTGCTAGAACCCAGTCCATGATGGAGTCTATGTTAAATCCCCTCATTCATCTCATCACAGCCCTAATTGCCCACTTCCTGTTCCTTAACCAGCGATGCCCATACCAGCAAATTCCTCACAGTTTTCCTCTGGAATGTCAACGGAGTACATACACACAAAAACGAATTGACTTCTCAATAATAGAAATGTTGACGTCGAACATATAACCGAAACACGACTTACGTCACGAAAATACATCAATATACCAGGATACAGAACTTATAGGACTGACCACCCTGGCGGGAAAGCCCATGGTGGGACAGCCAATCTGATTAGCAACTCCCTCTCCCATCACCTGATTCTCTCTGATCTTTCAGACTATCTCCAATCTACCACTGTGGCACTCTCAACCTTCACCCTTGTGTCCCTTTCCTATCACCCTTGCGGCAGTGTACTGTGTCACAAATAAACCTGCTGAATAAAATATAAATCAATTTTTTAAACCTGCAATATTTGCTAAATAAACTACTCAGTTCAGTCAATGTTTTGATTCACTGGGCTCCCATTTCCTCGTTGGTGGCGACTGCAATGCAAAACATTTACGATGGGGTTCCAGGAGGACTAACTCCCGTGGTCGTATCCTGAACACTTCCCTTACCTCCAGGCTTCTCACAACCCTCTCTCCGAACACTCCCACTAACTGGCTTGCAGATGGCAATCGAGTACCAGATCTCATTGACTTTTTTGTCTGTAAAAGCCCTCCAACCAGCACACTAAATGACCTTTCTTCTGATCACAGTCCCGTACTCCTCACCATGTCAACCCATCCCAAAACGGACTTCTCCGTCACTGGTTAATGGCCAAGTTGATTGGGATAGGTTTGAATCCCTCCTTGAAGACGCTATAGACCTAATTTTCCCCAAAATCCCCGAAAGACCTTGACAATGCTGTACAAGAATAAACTATCTTTATTTCTCTGCAAAATCCTCTAGGGATAAGGAGTTCCCTCCTGGAAATGTTATCTGAGCTTGGGACACACAGTCTTCCAATATTGCATAGCATGTTTGAGGAAATTTCCTAACTGTGTGTTCTTGTGAATCTTTAAGGTTTACAACAGCCAGTCCGAATCATATGCTTTCCTTTACGATTACAGATTTCCTCCTTTACCTCTCATACATCGAAATGTATGTTGGAGTTAAATTTCTCTAATTGTGAATTGCATGTTCTGAGATAACCAAATAAATTATAAGGAGCTCCTTGCATCCGTAAGAACCTTGCGCACACTCTTTTTGGGTTGAAACTTCCAAGTGATGAGAATCTATAATGTAATATCAGCAAATTATGAGATCAGCAGCTTTTGAACGGAATTAAGGCATGTGATTGGTCTATAATTAGCTGGCTTACCTGACTTTAATTTGAGAAAGGTCAAGCCTTTACCTAAAAAGTGGGGAAACTCAACAAGAGTCTGGATGAATCGGTTAAAGAAAAATAATTGAACCGAAGATAATTTTTCTACCAAAAGTTATCCATTTCTGTGATGGATTCATTACGCTGTCTAGCATCAAGAATCCAATGCGCCTGTTGATCGAAATATGCTGGCTGAGACCAGATAGAGTTCCAGTATTGTTCTGCATCTTCTCGAGTAAGTGCCGTTATTTCTCTATCTACAGATGTGTCATGCGACCTACAATAGAAGGCCCGTTATTTCCTCGAGAACCTATCATTGTCTACTCTACGATTTAAAGACTTGTTGTATCTTCGTATTCGGGCTACATATACTGAAAGCTGATATGAAACTACGCTATAAAGTATGTGGATGTGGACAGCTAGTCTACAGATGTTTTGTAAAGCTCATTTTTGCAAATCTGCATGGCTGAAATTAGTCCAAGAGGAGGTGTTTGTTAAGGAAATTAAATATTGTATATTATGAATAATTTATAATACACAGAAAGTATAATGTTTTCTATACTGCTCAAGCATACAAGTTATTTATAGTTTTTTATATATTTATATTTATAAAGGGTTCTCAATAATAATAATACATATGTAATAGAAAATAATAAAGGAGCATAATAACATACAAGTTATGAATATTTTTATTTTATTTTTACGTAAATTTAAGATAATATTTAAGGATGTAACTTTAAGTGATGGACATTGATTTGAAAATAAAGAAACAAAATATTTTAAGCAGGTATTTAAGCATTATATTGCAAAACTATATGATAACTTAAAAATTAATGTTTAAAAATAATTTTTAGTTATGTCAATAGAGAGGGAGAGGGGGGTTTAGATAGGGGGACTAAAATTTATAATCGTTTATATTCTGAGCGCTTCCCCCAATTTACCTTCCAGGCCAGTCTAAAGAATTGATTCGCTTACCGAAGGATCTCAATTCACTAAACACGTTTCATTCTTTTCAAAGAAATATTTATAAAACAAAACTGTGCAATATACAGTACACAATACACGCGCATTGACTTTTCTACAAATAATAATCATTCTAAAATGATGGGGGGTCGTTCGTGGGGGATTGGATTATTGGAATATTGTGAGAGGTACAAATGCTACTAATGCCTTCGTGGTATTTGGGCAACCATCTTCTCTCCCGATGCCGATAATATTATAGAAACCCGTCTGAAATAGCTGACCGTGGGGAGGCAGAGGAAAGGGGTTCGAAACCTGACAACTGTGTAATTATCAAGGAATTTCTTGAGACATCCAATAATCTACTTCTTCCCCCTCCCCCCTACACCCACTCACTCTCATTCTCTCTCTCTCTCTCTCTCTCTCTCCCTCTCACTCTTCCTCGCCGTCTCTCTCTCTCTTCCTCCCTCCTCATTCTTCGGAGAATGGGCACTTCATTTATATCCTTTAATTCAGCCACAATTAAGCGAGGGCCCCTCTTCCCCCTCCCCCCACCCACTTATAATGAGCATTTTGAGATGGCCCCCGAGAGGATAGGGGGAAAGAGAGAGAGAGATTGAAGAGGAGTGTTTTCCCTCTCAAGTTATTATGAAGAATAAAAGTTTCCATAGGACACCATTAACTGCTTACGACATTAACTGGTGATTGCTTTACGGATGAAAATAATTTCTCATTTCTTTCCCATTAGGGAATGAACGTTATTCAATTTCGTCTTATTATAGTCAACAATTCGGCAATAATTCGTCAAAAAGTACTCTTACCTCTCTTCTTCTTAGAGGCGAAAGAGCTTCAGGGTTATTTAAGATCATATTTCTGGACTTTTTAGAATGTTGATTACGGATTATACCGTTATATATATATATATGGTCTAATTTCT
>KZ807744.1:185274-202737 GCA_000696205.2 Oncopeltus fasciatus | reverse complement strand
TATACATCAGGCTGAACGATATAAACTTTTTCTTCTTCCTTTGTCCTTTTCGAAATTAAAAAACAAATCATTTTTAATTATTTTTGTTTTTGTAAACTTTTAACGTAACATGGGAAATCAGCTTACCCTGCTAAGGCATGACGTACTATATTATATAGTTTATCGTGAGTCTGATATTATTTGTAATTATTTATATAATTTTAATGACATTAGGCAACTAGTATAGTTATAATTATCTTAAAGATGAGCACTTTTTAATCAATTATTGCAGTGTATTTTGCAAATTTTCAGTTATACGGTCAAAACTGAGTCACATCTGATTTATGATAGCATTTACATCAGGAAAGTGAAAAATGTTGGATCAACAGCCTTATTCTATATTGACAATTACAAAAATAAATCTTAAAAATGGTTAACCGTAACTTTTCGGCTAATTCTTATATTTAGCTGGTAATGTCTCATGTACAAGTTTTTATTATAAATTCTCAAGAATCTATTAAACTGTAAAAAAAAACAATTTTGTTCGCAGAGACTTGGCAGCTATGACTTCTAGAGATTGACATGGAATTTATGATGTGACTTAAATAGTCGACTATACAGTTCCCAAGCCCTCGGAAATAAAAATACATGCATTTAATACTGTGTCCATTTATTTTTACTAGGCTCATAGGCCAAGATCTTGGATGAGTAATGGTGCGTGTTTGTGTGAGACTTCTTGATGGTTCGTTTTCAATAGTGCGGTTTATTCCAGATAAAGAATGATTCGGTATTTTAGTTTATGTAAACTAACCATCATATGAGTCCTTTAATAAGTAAACTTTTCCTAGTGTTAGCATGAAGGTTATGCAAAACCATATTAAAACAGTGAGCAAGATCAAACAGTTCAAAACGTAACTTTAAGCCAAATAGACAATTGTTAAAAATCGATCGTTTGTTATTTTATTTTTTATAGTTTCTCATATAAGACTTAATATGCTTAATTATTTATTTGCGTATTTTTACATATGTGAAAACTTAATAAATTTTCGCTATTTAAATTAGTTCTACAATTTTTTTCAATGCTAATTGCTAAGTAGCTTTGCAATCACTTCTTATGGAAATTATATAGGTTCCCATAATTAAATGAAGGGTATGTACTTGGTGGTGAATATGTTAACTACACCTTCTATGGAACGTTTTATGGTTTTTGAAAACATAGTTTACACGAACATTCAATATAGTCAACCCTAAAAGTAGAAAGGAGCTGATGTCCGCTTTTTTATATGGAATTTAAGTAGAATTTAGAATTAAGTCATTTTTATTTAATTAGTAATTTCTGTATCATTTCGGAAGGCCCCCAATAAATATAGTGTATCAGATATAATGAAAAATAAATAGCTGCAGATAAATATAGAGATAATGTGTTGGGGTTCGGTTAAGATTATCCTAATTTCGAAATTTATTTTGTCTGTGGAAAGATGTGATATTTTTGCAAGCAGAAGCGGTCGTCCATTGAAGGAGTTGAGGACGGCAGGGAGGAGATGAACCTTTCGCTCTTCAAGCACACAGCTACTTTTGGTATTGCAGTCTGTAATCTGACTTTCTGTAGTACGGTTCTGGTGGGTACATGTGTGGGCCGGCCGTCCGAGCCATCAGAACACGACAGCCTGAAATGGTCTAAGAAGGAGGAAGATACGGGGTAACCTACGCCTGTACCTCCGAACCCTCAGGACAACAACCACTCGCCCATGGAGAACTATCATTTCACTGTCACCGGCACTGCAAAGGCCACGAACAGCCCCATGCTCTGAGGCACGCGATCTGACACGGAATCTGCCACTGAGTAACACTAACTTAACACTGACTCGGGGCCGCTGGCGAGCTGCGAGCTGCTTTTATAACTCCGTGGAAAGGGCGAGGCAGACCTGGAAGAATCAAATAGCGATTTCTGAGTAAATCTAATTCCTCCACTGATGAATGAAAGCAGGTGATTTAAATATGTTAGTTTTTATTGATTCGCATTTATTAACTCCATAATAAGTATTGGGTTCTTCCCGTACACATCTAGTCCTCTCGTTACTTGCTTCCTTATTCTCTAATGAGTTCCAGGTAGCCAACATTCTCAGATATGGAGAAATTTATAGCTTCTGTTAAAAATAATCTGAACAGCTCTTCAGAGGGGCCTTCAGATATTAGGCACACTGTAGCAGATCCTATTATTCTGCATTGGTGTTAGAATGAGGCGTTAACATTCAAGTTCGTGTACAATAAACCTAGATGTGCCTAACTTCAGTATTCATTTATATTGAAACTGAGGGAAGCAAAGAGCATATAAATATCGTACACAGAAACAAATTGACAACAAAATGTCAAAAACAATAAGGCTGGACTAAATCTCTAGAAAAGGAGTGAATTGAGCTGAACTCTGACGTTCTTGGGCTGGCTGCAGTCTCTCCATCTCGGAGCTGAGAGAAGTTTGTGAAGAGCCCGCCTCTCTAGAGCACTGCTGAACTGATACTGTTTCCAACTCGTAAGTTAATTTAGAGCTGAACCGCTTCTTCCCCAATTGCCCGTCTGAGGTTGATATAGTTGAATCTGCCTTCTCGATATCGAGAAATCTAAATTATCTTCGCCCCTTGACGGAATTCAGGAATTCTCTGGAACATTCGTTTCCGTCGTCGCTAACTTTTATAATTGTTCAAAACATTCTACGACAGGAAATATAATGGCTGTCGAACTTTATTGAATATTAATAAAGCCGAGAGGAACTTCATTGCCAGTGACGATGACATTGGAATCGTATTGTCAGTGAAAATTTGACTACATAAAACAGCATCAGAGAAATATTTGAGTCCCGTGATGGGCCTACAAGAAGCTAGCCAGACAGACACCACTGCAAATTTTCCAAGCTAGTTTCAACAAGTAAACCAATCAACTAAATCAAGCGTGCATCTCTTTAAAACATAACTCTAAAACACAAATAAGGTCATAAATGAGGGTAAATTCATTACACTAAAATTCAATTTGATCTTAAAAGCCGAAAATAACAACGAAGAAAAAAAATTAATATACCTGAAGCTGGGTCTAGATCAAACAAAAGGTGAGGGGTTTTGGGTTAACCTGCCTAATCCATAGTTAATTATCTTCCGCCTTATACACCTTTTGTAATACAATTTAATGTTCTGAAGCTACAATATTACATCCATTTCTCATAACTCTTATAGTTACGAAGACTATTAAGTTACGAAAGGCTATTAAATTTAATCTTCCACTAAAATCTATTTCTACCATAAAATGATGTCCAAATATAGAATTGTGTATCTCAAATGAGCGAAGAAGTAACATTGAATGGGGGAAGGGGAATAGACTGTCTAACTTTATTACCTAATTAAATATTCTTCTCAATATACGTCTTTAGTAAAAGTGTTAAAGGATGTAAATATTGCGATATCACAATCTACCCCTACTATGTATTATGATTGTTTCCTTATCTTACAATAATGAAGATAGCAATAAATATTAATTTAATTGTGGTGTATTTCCCACTTAAATTTTAAACAGTTAATGCGAGGGAATAGAATAAAAAACCTGTCCCAGCCAGGACAAGAACCTGGATCTCCTGCTATTCGGGCCAGTATGCAACCACTTGCATCAACGGAACGAGCCAGATAACTAATTGAATTCCCAACACACTAGCGAGAGCCTAACCCACGAGAAAGACGAATACATCTTCTTATGCACGAAGGAGCTAACATTGTCTAGCTATTTATCGACTCTCGTTATTTACTTTTTATTTTCATTTATAAATATTAATTTTGTTGTGGTTTATTATCCCACGTAAGTTTTAAACAATTAACGCGAGGGAATAGAATAAAAATTTTATCTGTCTCAGCCAGGAATCGAAGCTGGATCTCCTGCTTTCCGGGCCGGTATGCTACCACTTGCACCACCGGGACGAGCTAGATAACTTATTAAATTCCCAACACACTATCGAGAGTCTATGGTAAACCTCCGAGAAAGACAAATACATCGTCTTATGCTCAAAGGAGCTGACATTGTTTAGTTATTTATCGATTCTCGTTATTTACTTGCAATTTTCATTTATAAATATTATTATAAATTATTAATAATTTATTAATATTGATTGTTTGAAGATCGCAATGCTTTTTCAATTTGGTCTAGCTCCTCCCACCATTTCTCCCTTCGACCAATTTAATTCTAAATCGAATTCATTTAACGATATACAAAAAGAAGCTTATTTTTAAAATTGTATGTAGACATATAGAGTATATTCATGTAATTTTTATTTTACAATGTTTTTTTTCAATTTATTTACGTGAGATCAATTAAGAGTAGTTCGGTTTAAACCTCTACCGGTTCTAATAGATGTTAATAAAATTTGGATTCGAATGTGAAAGACGAATGTCAGCTAACTATAAACGGTGTATGGTTTTTAAAAACATAGTTTACACGAACATTCAATATAGTCAACCCTAAAAGTAGAAAGGAGCTGATGTCCGCTTTTTTATATGGAATTTAAGTAGAATTTAGAATTAAGTCATTTTTATTTAATTAGTAATTTCTGTATCATTTCGGAAGGCCCCCAATAAATATAGTGTATCAGATATAATGAAAAANGGGGGGGGGGGGGGGTTAATCTAGCGTCATGCAGGAAATGTTTAATCTAAATGTGTCCAAATTGATTAAGAAACAGTATTGACTGTCTCTTTAATGCTGTCTCAGAAAATTGTTTTCCCCTAAATTTAAGAATCATTAGACATTTTTAGATCTCTTTTTTTACTGTTTCTTTTTTTTTTAATTAACATGGACGATGAGATATTCTTCAGTGACGCTAAAGCTAAAGCATTAAAACTAACTTATTTTTTTTATCAAGTAAACCCCAACCCTGATCAAACATTTTTTTTCTACTTTATAGAAAAATATATCTGAAAAGCATTTTAATTCTGCTGGGGCACTGAATAAGGCCACTGGAATTCCATGTTAAAACATTTCTTCACACCACCACTCCAGCAATCTGGGCCTTCTGCTCTAAGTGTCATTCTGCCAATTACAAAGACTACTATATTTATTACATTAGTTCAAGAAATGCACACATCTTTTGAGCTGGCCGAGCGCTAACGAGGACCCCCAATATGAGCTTCGCGATATCACTTATTTTCATTTAAAAAGAATCAGAATATTTAACATAGTGGCACCAAAAAGTATTCAACAGAAGAGAAGAGATAAGACAAGTTCCTTTCGTTTTTAATGATTATCATAAATTTGAAAGACAGAAAATTGCTATTGAGGACTGCTATTGCTATTGCTATTGAGGACTGCTATTGCTATTTTGATTACATGTGATCATTATTATTGAAAGTAAATTGAACTATTGGCTGCTACATAACTTTCTATAAATAATAAGTATATAATATTAAAAGAATTTTCTTTACCTATTTTGTTTTATTTATTTTTGTTCTCATTTCTTTTTTATTTTTGGGCTTGAAAAGTGGGATCCATCAGTGTATTTAGGAAAGAGTTATTATAACTCAGGCAGAATAACTCTTTCCGCATTTCAAGCCCAAAAAAAAAAAAAAAAAAAAAAAAATTCGAAAGTCCAAATAAAAAAAGCATACATGAACATACTTTTTAAAATTTAAAAAAAAAAAAAAAGAAAAAAAAAAAAAAGGAAAGTGATTTGCCACTTATAGGAAATCAGAAAAGAAGGCCCTAAAAGAGGGACCACTAATCCCTTGAGTGATGAGGGATTGCTTACTGCTCCCTGCCCAATCCCGTCTTCCAGCACAAGAACTTCGCGCCTCTCCCCTACCCCTGGGACTCCTGCAAATGGAAACGCCCTGATAGCCTCTGACCTCTCCAGGTACCTCTCCTCCCCTAACTGCATCTGCTGCGGACACAAACCTGCTTCTCTCCAAATCACGCCCCCCCCCCCCCTTTCATTAACAAAACTCCTTTATCTTTCATAAATAAATAAAAGCCCAGGGATTTACCCCGAACTCCATAAAAAAATGATTGTATGATACTGTCTTGTCTGTATATCTGTCTGCCCACATCTTTTAACATTTCATAATTTTTATATAGTGGGATATAAACGGTGTGCCTTTACATAAGTCTGATTTAGAGAAACTACTAAGTAATTCAGAAAATCAAATTTTAATTTGAACACATCTCGAAAAAAAAAAAAAAAACCAACGATTTTCATTTAGGTCGATTTACTAAAATTTGGCCAAATGGAAATTGTTGAAATTGATAACATTGAAATAACAATCGAAACGTTTATACTGGGGTTCAAGTAGCATGTTGCGGAACATGAATCATTGTACACATTCACAGATTTAACCCCCAAGACCACTGTTAGGGTGTTCACTAAAAGTACAAATTAATGGCGGAACAAGTATGTGAAAATCCACTTAGCGCAATTTTTGTTGTTCCTGGAATCTTTGGATTCAAAAATTAGCGTTCAGAACTCTCCTCATTGTAAATTCCACCAAAGGAAGTGGATCTCGTCTGGTTCGAGATTTCTGCTTCACTGCTATGGGAAAATCCGCAAATACTGTAATTTTTCCGAATAACCAAAATTCATTAATTTCCAGAAAGTCAGGAAAATTTAAACTAGGAAACAATAAAACTTAAAATAAAAAAGGAACAAGTTACTTAGTGTTAGCGGACAATGCCAAAAGTCATTACAGTATGGAGGCAGTAGCTAGATGTTGGGCGATGGGTTAATTATCGTTAGTGGAATAACATACAGAGGGATATCAAATGAAGCACAATGAGTTATGGAAGTGCATTACCGCGCGCACTAACGGAATCACTTACAAACTCACTTGTACACGCTGATGAGCATAGATATCGCGTTTAAACGGATAATTGTTTTAACAACCATCTTGTAAAACTGCATGGTTGTCGCTTACTTAAAGTTCGCTTCTCAGAGTCACTTGACCTCGGAATTTCTCTGAGAACCTAAGATGATCTAGATGACGCTATACATTTCTTTACCACAAACGTACAGCAATGCATGTATATTCTCAAACCAAAATTTACCAAATACTCTTCAGAGGCCCAAAAACAACTCCCAGATTCGCTTAAAAAGCCGCTCAAGAGCATTGTTCCAAAAATATAGACACCCCTCAGACCGAAAAGACTTTAATCATCTTTCCAGACTCGTAAAACAAAAAATTGGTGTTTTACGAAATGAGGCCCTTAATTCCTATGTGTCTACCCTCTCAGCAGGAGATAAATCCCCATTGATTGCTACTCGCAGAATCCTTAAGAGCCATGAAGCTTCTACACCCTTGTGTCGAGGAGATGGTTCCTGGGCCTCTTCTGACAAAGACAAGGCCGAAATGTTTGCCCATCACCTCAAGCAAACATTTACTCCCCATTCAGATCCCTTAGAGCTGTCCAATGCCTCGGAGACTGAGGAGTTCCTGGACATGCCATTACCTATGTCCTTGCCACTCAAGGCAGTAACACCTTTCGAGGTCAAGTACATAATCTATCTGCCTAAGGGCAAATCACCGGCCAAATTCTCCGTAATCTTTCCAAGAAGGCAATTGTATTCTTGACTTACATTAATAATTTTATATTCAGAACTACCCACTTCCCTCTCCTCTGTAAATATTCTGATATAGTACTATTTCCCAAACCTGGAAAATCACCACATAACCCCTCATCCTATAAGTCTCCTTCCTACACTTTTAAAGGTTTTCGAAAAAATACTGTTAAAGCGAATGATGCCTTCCATGGAACCCTTCAATATCCTCCCAAAACATCAGTTCGGCTTCAGAAGTAAGCATTCTACTGTCCAACAAGTGTTTCGCGTCGTAGACTACATTTCCTCTTCCCTTGAGCGCAAAGAGTACTGCCCAGGAGCTTTTCTGGATGTTTCCCAAGCATTTGATAGAGTCTGGCAAAGTAGTCTTCTGTTTAAACTGAAATCCATACTTCCTCGTAAAACTTACCTTATCCTTCAGTCTTACTTATCCAACGGATTCTTTAGGGTTCGGCAAGGATTAGATTACTTCGATTTCTACCAAGTGAAAGCGGGAGTTTTTTAAGGTAGTGTGCTTGGACCTATCCTATTTATCCTGTACACTACTGACATCCCTACCCATCCAAGTACCCTCCTGATCCTAAAACTGCTTCTAAAAATCTACTAGATCAACTCTATAAAATCAAACAATGGTGTGGCAAATGGAGAATAAAAATCAATGAAGCAAAATGCGTTCAAGTTAATTTCCAACTGCGGAAAAAATACTTCCCTGAAATTGTGAAATTTAACAATATTCCTTTACCACATGTTCGTTACCTTGGGTTCCATCTTGACTCATGACTTACATGGGGAGAACATACTAAAATTAAAAGACAAGAACTCAATCGGCGATATGGACTTCTATACAGACTCATAAATAAGAAATCCAATCCTATGATAGAAAACAAAATGACGCTCTACAAAACCTTATTACGACCAATCTGGACTTACAGAGTAGAAATCTGGGGTGCCACCAAGCCTTCCAACATCCAAAGAATCCAGTCCTTTCAATCCAAAATCCTAAGAATAATTGCAAATGCTCCCTATTTCATATTCAATTCATCCCTTCACCACGACCATAATATCCATTTTGTTCAAGAATTGATTTCTTCCCGCTTCACCCTTATCCACAGTAAACTGCCATACCATCCTAATCCACTAGCACAGACCATGTCTTCCAACTCCGACCCCTACAACCCTCCCTGTTATTCAAACGAAGATGGCCCCTTGACCTCCTGGGGCCATAGTCTGTAAAAAGTTATAGAGTGGTGTCATTGGTCACCTTCTCTCCGCATGTTGAGACATTGAATGTCATTTTTACTTCATTGTGATCAAATTATAAAATGTTTTTATTTAACAGAATGTAATAAATACCTTTTAGGAATCTTAGACAATAAATACTTAGTAAGTATTACGATGTTATTTTAAGTTTCTATTATATGCCTTACCCTTGTGGGTTAACATTAAAGAAGCTTCAGAGATTCAAAAAAATAAAAACAAAAGAGGATTAGAACCATGTCGATTTCAATTCCAGGTCATTTCTCAGAGGTCGTTTTATATCACCAGGTAGAAATTATGACCAATTTATTTCTTTTGTGTATAGCGTACTTTTAAATACATTAAAAGAATATTCTGAACAACACAGACACACACATAAAAAGAGGTAACACACTCTTACTGACTCGCCAAAAAATTAATTTTTTAACTAATAAACAATTGAAATTTGGGTTTGCTGGGATAGTTTAGTAATTACTCATTGAAAAAGCTCCAAGTGATTGAAGAAAACCTAAAAAATTTGCAAAATTTATTTAAAAGAAATTAATTTAAAATTAACTTTATAACATAAAATATTTTTTCAAAATTAAATTTAAAAAATAATAAATGACTTCATATACCTTGTAATCAAACAATGCAAGTTATGCATTTGTGAAAATGTGTGTTAGATATTATGATAAGTTATGGTATATGAGTGTTTGTAATTATTGTTGTATATTGCGATATTCTGTTATACAAGAGATATTAATTATATTATTTAATATGGTTTTATATTAAGATGTATATCACGTGACTAAATTCTAAGGCATATTTTGTAAATAAACTGTAAGTCCCAGCCAGGACGCACCGGCCCGGATAGCAGGAGATCCAGGTTCGTGTCCTGGCTGGGACAGTTAGATTTTTCATTCTGTTCCACCCACTAAAAAAAATTGTTAAATTATAATGTACTTTATGGGATGATGTGATCTGGGGTTTGAAGACAAAAAGAATCTCTCTTGTAGCCCACCTCTAGAATATATTGCCTTACCTTATCAAAAAAAAAAAAAAAAAACATCCTATTAATTTTCTTAATTTCCTAAATAAGTACCTTAAGGCAAATAACAATATTTCAAATAAATATTTT
Organism: Oncopeltus fasciatus; assembly: GCA_000696205.2. NCBI lineage: Eukaryota > Metazoa > Arthropoda > Insecta > Hemiptera > Lygaeidae > Oncopeltus > Oncopeltus fasciatus. The sequence continues at coordinate 192,805 of KZ807744.1, read as the reverse complement.
GTATTATCAACAACTAAGCAAGTGGCTGTAATTTCAGGAATACAAATCATTACTAAGGAGCCAAATTTAAGATAATTAAAAGTAAACAATTTATTCACACTTATTTGATAAGAAAAATATACAAAATTTACAAAACAACAAATTAATATAAAAAATAATGTTCTAAGAAAAGTAACTAAACTAAATTAAAAGTTTCAAAAAAATAAACATTTAATGAAACCACAAGCTCATATCAAATCTATTATTTGAGAAATATAACATATCTTTATTTGAAAAATTCAGGTACTGGAAAAACTAGAGAAAACTAAAGGAAAAACAAAATTATGAATAAATAATTCAAACAATCAGTTTATTGTTTTGAAATTATTATTTTTGTGATTCATAATTGACTGATTCATTCATCAGTTTTGTTTTATTAAGATGGTTGGAAGTTGTTATTAAATATTATAAATATATATAGTATTATTCAAAAAAATAAAGTACTCCAAAGTTATTGGGTAATTATTTTATTATTGCCAACATTTCAACTTTACTTGTGAGTCATTAACTTACAAGTAGACGACTTACAAGTTAAGTCAAAATGTTGGCAATAACAAAATAATTTGCCAATGACTTTGGAGAACTTTGTTTTTCCGATCCTGGCCGAAATCCTGACTAATTTCTCCAGCATGTTTTATTAACCTTACACTGATTTAAATAATATTGCATTTGCATCAATTTGCAATCGAGTATTTCATGAATTGTGTTAAACATACTATAAATATTATATTGAGCTTGCTTGTGTCCCTACTGGTGTTCCTACATTTTTTATTTTTTATCAAAATAACACAAGCAAGGGCACTATAGGCTTTAAGATAAAAGCAATACAGTCTGTTATACTTTATCTGTCAGCTATCATTTCGAAGCACGTTAACAATTTCTTTATAATTATCATAAATTATTGTTCTGGAAGAAAGACAGATTTCTGAAGAGCCGAATATCAAAAGTATTAAATTTATGTTCAGAGAAAATTCATGTTTATCATTAGTTCCGTCATAGGTTAGTACAGTGAGATAGAGAAATATAAAGAAGTATTTAGCACAGTGATTAAAGAGAAGAATTTAAAAAATAATTATTCAAACACTGACTCCCAATTACATAATTTGAGTGAATTGAACCAACATGTAAATTATAAAATGCTTATTTGAGATCAAATCATAGCTTAGCGATAAATGCTAATGGCAGCCATTTCAGTTCCTACATACACTCATACCTTACATGACAAATAAAAAATTTTTCCTCTAAAATAAAAATCATTACAGACAATAAAAATATAATCGCAATCACTGAAATATACGACTAAACTTTGAGCTATCAACAACAGAAGAAAACATTTACATGAAGAGAGAAAATAAAAATAAAACTGTGGCAACATGGAGATGTCTGATTATCAACAGTTTTTATTCTGTAAACAGATGAATATCATTTAAGGCACAGAATTCAGAAGAGGAATATATGTCTATACATTTTCAAAAAAATTACTCCTACTTCAATGAGATTGGTTCCATGACAAATGTAATGTAAAGGAATAATTACTTGAATCAATTCAGAGTAAGGTATTCCTAACTCAAATTTTTATCTTTATTATTGAAGATTTTTACATTCATTGACCATAGGAGGGACTAAGTGCTCAAGGTAGGATTCATACCTTAACATCAGTGTGACCATCAGTACAAACTCATACTGATTTCTTAATAGATATACAGATTGGCTAAGAAAATAAAGAGAGAATTTGGCACAGCCATCTTCCAATGTGTTAATATGTATAACCAAAGACAAAACCTCACCACTGAAGAAAGCCAAAAGAAAGTGACACCTACAAAAGATTTCTATCTGGCAGACTTTCAATATAATTGATGGTATGTCCATTTAATTACATTCATCATGTTTTCGTTTATATTTTTTTTACACTTTCAATTAACAATTTGTATATCTAAACCAATATAAAAAGTATTTTCTCTCTTTTATGAGTGCATTTATGAAACAGATAATACATAATGCACTAGTCATGAATGAACAGCCTATTATTCTTAACAAATGAGACTTATCCTATTAGCTAATAATAATAATAAAATTTTATAGAACTGCAATGTTAAGAAATGTATGCAAATGAGCTTAAATACAGCTAAAGTTTGAAATGAGACCTATAAGAAATAGTGGAAATAGAAGTAGTGGCCATTTAAAATGAAGTAAGAAAAGTTGAAATAAATATAATAGAAGAATTTGCTTTGGTCTTGAAATTTAGAGGACTCGTCTTTACCTCTATAGAGATTTAAAAGTACGAAAAACAAAACTGAAGTTAGGTACAAAAAACACTATGTTGTAAAACAAAGATACCCCTAGTGATACATCTAAAAAAAATAATATATCAAATTTTTAAGTGGTAGAAATTATTGTAAATACATCTGGAGCAACGAATAAAAAATATAAAACTAGAGCTTTTTATAACGATTGCATGGTTATAAGTCGAAGCTCCCATAAACAAGTAGATGCAAAGAAAAATAGACAACAACCTAGCATTTCCTCATTTAACTTGATAAAACATTTTAAGAAGATAATTGAGTTGATCACTTTAAGTAATCAAGCTCAGCTTGAAACTGTTTGAGGACAGGTGTGTCAACCGTGATGAGAAGGTGATCTGTTTCCTTCCGCCATTTGACAATCTGGTGGTCCATGAATTCTGTAAGGAGAGTTCTGAGGGCAAGATCAGAGCTCACCACAAATCCTGATCGGCACTCCCGATATAGCTCAGAGAAGTGCATCCCTGAAAATTAAAAAAAAAACCATAATCATGTTCATACAAGTAAAGATCAAATATTTCTAATAAATAATATGATCTAGTTATAGATCTATTATAAACTTCTGTTTTAATCAAGATCATTAAAAAATCATTTAGTTAACAGTGAGATCTCTTACCTGGATATTTTGGGCCAATATTCTCAAGGTGATGTTTGAGAAGTATTTTAAATACTTTTCTTGAATTGATAGTGAGAGATGAAAAGACATTCTTGATGGAGCAGAGAGCTACTCCTCCTGACCAATGCACCATGGCAGAACTCTCATAACTAGTCTCCTCAGTGTAGGGGCTGAATGTAGTGGCATCCTCCCAGATAAAGTTAAAGGAACTAAGCTTGCTCTGGTCCCAAACTTAACAAAAAAAAAATTAAATAAAATAAAATGCTCTCAGTAAACTAGTATATAAAATTTCTTTTTTTCTACTCAAAAAGTGACATACTATGTCTTCATTAAAAAAAAATATACCATTGTACAAACATAATGCTTCAGATATATCTAGTTCAGAAGATGATGAGATCATTTTTTACTAATAAAAAACAAAAAGGGGTTGGGTTCCCAAGACAAAGCATCCGAACGAAGCGATCGGTTGTCAGTAAATAGAGGGGAGATTTTAAAACTAATAATCCCCTAAAATAGTGATAACTCAATTTTAATATTAATATTGGCTGAAAAAAAAAAAAAAACTTAAAAGAAATTTAGTTAAAAGTTAGTCTGTGAAGTTAAAATGGAAATAAAAGAAGTTAATAACAAACTTAGTCAAGTTCAAGAAGTTAAAACAAAGTAAAATCATACTTGATAATAAATATATCAATGAAAAAATACAAATGAAATAAGTAGATCTAGCCAGGAATTAGAAATAATAGATAATAGAAACTGTTACAGCAGAATACAGACACAAATAAATGATCAAATATCGACTACCAATAGTTGATAAAAAATTATAAAATAATGATAAAGTGACAAAGTTCATAAACATACTAAACAAAAAAATTAGAAACAGAAAATTATTTGTAAAAATTAAATATACAATTCAACAATAAATTCAATTTCAAAAGAATTTATGGAAATGTTAAAAAATAAATTGGTTTCTAAAGATAATAGGGAGCAAGTTGAAGAAATGATAAGGCAGTATTTATATTTTTTAATTGGTCAAGACCATACAAGCCTAGGACCTCCTTCAGAGTTTGGTACTAAACAGAGGGACTTTGAAATTTTTGTTTAAATTATTACCTCACTCATTATGCATCCATGGCATATTTGTATGCTTTTTTTTTTAGTCTCGAGCTGTAATGCCATTTTTGAAATTAATGCCCACAACCACACCAATTTATAATAGAAAATATAATATTTATAAATAATTTTAATTGAGGTATTCAGAAGGATTTAGAGGATGATATGCCTAAGTCCGCTATTTGTATCCTTGCCTCGCTTATTAGATGCATCTCTTATACGCAATATAAATATGAACTCAACCCTGAAATTTGCATATCTTCAATTCATTTTGAAAATTAAATCATAAAAAATTTATAAATGACAATTATAATTCCATTTTTAATGATTATGATAATAATAAATAATATCCAGCAGATATATGATACATTTCAATGAATGCTAATGTGACAAAACTTGACAGGTACATTGTCAAATTATACTATACATTTTAGTACAGATTATCATTTGTATGTTTTCAGTTATAATTAATGTAAAGTTAAATTCTATAATTGTAATCATAATGATTTATATTGTTACAAACGCCCAGAAGAGAGTCTAGACCAGAAAGGGGACCCCTATAGGTACGTAGAACCCAAGACCAACTGACCCAAGGCCCCTATATCAGCAGCTCCCCAGCGCCTCGAGAGAGTTCCCTCAGTTGGTCTTGAGTTTCCGTTAAGTGATAAACTAATAGTGAGAGTTCTATGATAAATAGTTGTGATAAATCTTAATGTTTCAGTGATAAGGACTATAATTTTTAAGGACTATATAGTTTATAATTTTAAAGTAGTTGTAAGTGTTATCTTTAATAGTATAACAGATGCAAGGGCAGTAGTAATGGATTGTTGGGGTAGCTCAAAGGATCTGTTCGGGTCTCGCAATCCTGATGTTTTATTTATCTATAAATAAAAGCTTATCCTGAGCCATGGATATTTAGTATGGGCTGGCAACCTGTAGATAACCCCTTCCTTCATGACCCCATATGGTTGAAAAGTAAGGTAATACAAAAAAAAAGGAAAAAAAAAAATATTAAAAAATAGCTTATTAATTTTTTAATATTCTGCATCGGCTGTGAGAGGTCATTAGTGCTAATAATAAGCTTATTATTCATTAATAAGTGTAATTTATATTACTATAACTTATACATTATATTTTTTAATAAATTAGAGATACTCTATTTGTATAAGTAGTTCTTTTATTCAACCTTAGCTAGTAACAATTTGGTGTCAGAAGAGGGGATAAGTCATTGCAATGCTGACACACTTTCTAGGCGATCCTGTAATGAAGACTGCAAGCATTGCACCACCAGGAAAAGAAGTAAGTAGCAGTAAGAAGGGCAACGGTCACTGTTAAAGACTGGCAGGCTACCGAATTGGCAAAAGAACAGGATCAGGACCCTGATATGCAGCACATAAAATGATGGAAGGAATCGGGACAAGGAAGACCAATTTGGCAAGAAGTTGCCCCCCCCCCCCCTGCATCTAAGAATGTGAAAACTTACTAGGCCCAGAGTGACTCCACCTTGCTGAAGGATAGATTGTTGAAAAGAGCAGAGAAAAGGATGGATGGAGACCAGAAGAGGTCCCAACTCTTTGTCCTTAAGTACCCAAAGTGTTGAGGGAGCTTAACAACACAGTATCTAGAGGTCATCTGGGGATTCATCAAACCTTGGAGCAAGCTTGCGAGTTTGGACAAACCTCAAAGATGATGTAATGGACTGGTGTAGATGTTGTGCAACAAAAAAAAAATAAGGTCCGGATGAGGAAATATAACGTGAGAGCCCCCGTGAGGGGCCTTCCTCTCAGACTACATTCATCTAGACAAAGACTACTCCAGTAAAAGGATAGAGGCGTATGCTTTTTAGGAAAATGGAAGCTCCTACAATTGCAGATGTCCTTGTCAAAGAGTTCATTGGGCAATTGAGTGTCCCCTTGGAACTACATTCTGACCAAGGAAGGAACCGCAGGAGTCTGCTGTCTTCACCAGCATCTGTGAGACAGGCATATGCAAAACAAGGACTAAACGGCTACACTCTTAATCAGATGGTATGGTAGAGCGAATGAACAGGACTATCGGCCTTATTCTAGCTTGCCAACTGAAGTTCTGTCAAGACCACCAGAAAAACACCTGCCAGTATTTTGTTTGGTCAAGAACTCTGTCTACTTAAAGTTTGGATTCAAGCCCAAGTTGCTGACGAAGACTATATTTCCTATATACGAACTATATTGGAACGAAAGACTATATCTCCAATATATGCCTCCGTAGACACATGAACAAAATCCATGAAAAGGTGTATAACAGCATCCAGGTTAGTGAAAGAACTCTATGAGATCAAAGGGAAGAAAGGTAGTTTCCAACCTGGGGATTTGGTATGGCTGCACAATCCACGAATACATCAAGGATACTCCCCTAAACTCCAGAGTTTATGGGAAGGCACTTATGTGATGATGAATAAGATAAAGGACGTTATCTATAGGATTCGGAAGTAGCCAAAAGATAAACTAAAGATAGTCCATTTCAACCAATTAGCCCCATAAAAGAGAGATCATGGACTAGCAAAAGACCAGCAGGTTAGGAATCTGACCATATAATGAGAATTGATGAGAGAGAAGTTTATTTATTAATAATAGTATGAATGTTACTCATAAGATATACAAAGCATTTAAAAGCAGAGAGAGATATTAGTGGAGTATGAGTACTTTTAAGTTACTATATAGTTATAGGTCAAAGTGCAATGGTGAGTTGATTATTACATTATATTTAAGTAGTGTAGTACTGTAGCCAGGGAGCGCAGCAGATTTGAAAATATTATATTTTTGTGACAAATGTTCACAATTGGCAATTGATTTTATATAAGTGACAAATATTTATTTAAGGGGATTATTATTATACATTATATTTATCTCACAAAAGATAACACGGAGGGATCAATTACATAATTAATTAGTGTCTGAAGACCAAAGAGGGATTTAATATTATATTTAAACAATAATATATGGCATTAATGACCAAAGGTTGACACACCATTAAAAAAATAACAAATATACAATAATATACAAGTGTATTAGTAAATTACTATATTCTTAATGGAATATATACTTTCTAATTAATAGATGTAGAGTATGGAGGGAAATAATAAGACATAAGTCTCAGCATTCTTACAATGAAGACCTGGTCAATTTTTTTTCAAAATTCTCAGTGAAATTTCAGTCTGTAAAGTATGAATTTTTTAAAAAGAAATTTGAATAAAAAGTGATAAAATAATCAAGTTTATGGTTAATTTCAACAATTAACTTTATTTAAGAAGATATTTTCTGCAATTTAGGGAGAACTTTCTTGTACCTCTCAACCAAAAGCCATGAGTAATTTATTCATTTATTAATATTTATTATTCTTATAACTTTCCATGATTTTCTATAAATATTTTTATCATTTTCTTATGCTATACAAATTTTCATTAAATGTAAAAAGTATGTATCTCTGC
>KZ807744.1:127924-147185 GCA_000696205.2 Oncopeltus fasciatus | reverse complement strand
AAAAAAAAAAAAAAAGAAGAAAAAAGCACTTATTTAATAGCGAATTCAGTAAGAATATATCTATTGGGGTTGTTCTCATGGCAGAGTTTTTGAACGGGATATTTTCTCCGATCCCTCCTACCCGACAAATAAAGTCCTTCGGGCTTACAGAGTAAATGAGGAAATTTAGTTTACTAGCCGGAGAGAACAATGGGCGTAAAATGCCCACTACATTTTCTCTATCCCTGCCGTTAAAGAAGAGTGGGAGAAGAGCATACATACGTAAATTTCTACTTAACAATTGTTAAAAAATATATATATATATATAGAGTTTAAACCATAGAAAGTTATACTTTCTATAACGAAAAATAATATAATGTTCAATAATATATTTTATAACTTAAGTATTAACTAAGGTATAACAATTATTGATTTTGGTCTCACTATACCCTCCCCTCCTCTCCATTCGATTTAAAATATAATACATTCATTAATGAAAAGAATAAATACAAAATTTAGTTTTTATATTTTTTAGTCTTGACGAAGCTTTCGAAGCGGAAAGTTCAACTTTTTGAATCATATAATGTATTTGAATATATTAAAATCAAATATATTTAATGGTATTTTTTTAAATAAAATGAAGTGCTGCTTGAGAGTTTCCTAATAATTGTCAGCAGTACTGTGTACTGTGTACGTACATGTAGATAGCATCACGCATATCCGCCTGAAGAGGTGTCTAAGAACGCGAAACAAGCCGTGTAACAAATAGTAGTTGTTAGAGTTATTGTAATTTATTATTGAACTTTTGCCTTCCATCAAGAATTATTTAACGGAACAGATTTTTAGCTTCTCCAATGTATTGGTAAAGCTTCGTTGCAATTTTACCGAAGTCTCCTCATGTTCCTCAGGTCACAATATTCAGTTTTCTAAAATGAAATTCGCTAAATAGCTGTAAATAAAAAACGAATGGCTAACGTCGTTATTGTGCAAAATCGGATCAATAGAAGTGAGGTACTGATTACCAACAATGTCAATTGTGCGTAAAACCTTTTTCTCGGTGCAACGAGCGTAATATTTAGTTAAGAGAAATGAAGGTTTTTTATTTCAAAAATTCGTTTTTTCGGAATCGGGTGAATAGAAGTAAGAGGTAGGAACAATTTTTTTTTTTATGCAATGGGTGTGTATTTACCTGTACCTATAATTGTACGGTTGTTAAGCGACATAATTTGTTGTTTTTTTTCGTGTATTTTCGCTAGTCGTATTTAAATGCAAAATAAAAGTCCGAGTTCTTTATTGAACGAAACCGTATGAATAGGAGGGGGAGATTACCAATAATGTCATGTGCATGCACGAAACATTTTCAATGTGTAGCGGACATAATGTTAGTTTCATTAGAATGGTGTATGAAATATTTTCTATTTTATGGAAAGTACAAATAAAAAAATGTTAATTTACTGTTATACTGAGAAATCCGCTAAGTTTATGCAGCTCCTGCTTGCCGGATTATTTATTTTATTAAAAGGACTTGGACCTTATACAGAGATTTCAAGCAAGATCAAGCATACAATGCTTAAGCTATTATTGACTTCAATAATTATTTTTTATTTACTGCAGAACTATTCTTTCCAAAGCTTCGTTTTACTTTCTTTTATTTCGTTTTATACTTTTATATTTATTGCTTAATAACGTTTTCTCAAATGTTAATTGATTCCAAAGAATCTTATGAACAATTTTTGTATAAAAACTGTGCTGAGGGGCGCCAGGGTAGCTCAGTGGATCCGTTCGGATCTCGCAATACTGACGCCGCGGGTTCAAATCCCGCCCAGGAGGGCAATCTTTTATTTATAAGTAAAAGCTTGTCCTGTGCCATGGTTGTATAGAATGGGGTGGTAACCTGTAGAAAACTCCTCCCTCCATGACCCTGAGTGGTTGAAAGGGAGGCTAACACTTGAAATAAAAAAAACAAAACTGTGCTGATATGTTATAATTTTATCTGATTTTATAGGATAAGTATTTAATCAACTGCTAGGGTCCTAAACAGCCCAGAAGGTTCAGTTCTAAGGGTTTGTGGTCTCGGAAGGTGCCGGTAAGGGTGTGCAAGCTCCCTCCACGTGAACAGCCCCTCCGCACTCAACAGCCCCACGTAACACCACCCCAACCCTCGCTGGGTCTTCATAAATCCTGCCATTGATTGGCCGCTCTCGGCCCCGATCTCCCAGTGTCATGTCACACTGACGACTGCTTACTGTTGTCTGTGGCCTACATTTGGTGAAAAGCTGTTATATACTTATTAGGTGTATTTTGTTGGGGCTCGGTCAAGGTTCATTAAAAAGCACAGTCCAGTTACTGACAGAACTGACATAGATCACATTTCTTCAACTTACTTAAACATTCAGAATACCTATCAGCCCTCCTCCTAAATCAACCCTTCCAACAGACTACTAGATCCTCAGCCTACTTATCCGAAATAATTCATACTTATTTTTCCCGATATTTCCCCCTTTGATGCAGGCCGCTCTCCCTTTGTACCTACCGCCTCACACCCCCCACACTTCACGAGTCCATCTTTAGTTTTCCTAATTTTCAAACTTACCTCTCAGTCATGAACATATGATCCAGGTGACAACACCTCCCCTCTCGACTTCATGATAGGTAGGTGTAGTGAACTTTCTACACATTTTGTTATTGTTTTCCTCTGCGTTTGATACCACATTAATTTCAGTCACGTTAAGTTTATGTAATAATAATGTAGACAAAATAATTTTTAGCTTTTCTCAAGTTTTCACACGACATTGTCTTTCAACTGAAGATGGCTTACAATGTAAACCGGAACGACGGCAGTTAATAAAAAGTACACTTTTTTTTTAATTGTATTTTTTTTAATCAACCTTGACCGAACAAAACAAATTCTCTACTAATTACGTAAAATATTAGGTGTTCATTTGATACAAAAATTAATTTCAAATCCCACAACTACATAAGAGGAAACGCATCATGACAATTCAATACAATNGAACGAACCCCAACAAAATACATTTAAGGCACTATAATATCTAGGTCAATAAAACTTTCCATTTGAGCTGTTATACTTACTTCACTTGGAGGTGGCTAGAAGTATGAAGACTTAAAATACTCTTTCTTGCTGAACGCTACAACTTGTGGGCACTTAGTAGTATAATTGCAGCTTTCTTGGCAGTTTAGGATCTCACAAGTTGATTGAAGGCCAAAAGTATTAAGTCAGATGAAGTGATAAAATATCAGCACTGATTATATCAATTGTTATATAAACATTTTCATTTGATTCTGTGGATTCAATTTACATCGGACAAAAAAGTATTACAAAATAATAAAATGAATTTCAATTAAAATGAAATAAAATAAAAGTAGAGCGAATCACAGAATGAATAGTTCTCCAGTGAATTCAAATTATCGAAGTCAATACCGCCAACAAAAACTCTAAATTAAAAAAAAATTAATTTCCTTTTGAAAGAAATGTATTACTACCCTTGCATATTACATTTTTACAAATAAATTTCTGTCTGTTTCTTTCATATAGTGAACTATACATTGTGGTCACTATTTTATTTTGATAAATTAATAAAATTTGGAGGAATAAATAGGACCTTCATAGGACAATGATCGATTATAATTTTAGTAAATTTTTTATTCACGTTTTCGTTAAGAATTGTACATTTTTCATTTTAAGTTACTAATTCTCCTCAATATTCTATTGAGTGTAGTCATTGGTATTTTTTAGAGATTCGTACGGATTATGAGCTAAAGGGAGTTGCTGCGTATGTGTACCATAGGTAGCATCACGCTTATTCACAGATAGCCAGGACTCTTCCCCCAACCCCTCTGGTAGCTCAGTTGGTAGAGCGGTGGACTGTAGAGGTGAAAGTGATAGGCATCCATAGGTCGCTGGTTCAAATCCGGCCCGGAGGATAATTTTTTTTATAAGTAATAAGAGAAACTTCTCAAACTGGTTATTTGCTTATAGTTGACATTGTAGTGTCATTATACAATTTGTAACTGTAAAATGGATAAAATGATTAGAATATGGATATAAATAAAAAATTTTGACAAATTAAAATTCCGAGTTTATGCTTATACAGACATTCGATGATGGAGTTATTATAGCGAGGGATTATGGGTGAGAAATTATGGTGAAATTACCTATACCCCAAGACTCAAAAAAAGAATATGAAATTTAACATATCCATACTCGTAAGAATAAAATGAATCCCCCAACCCCTCTGGTAGCTCAGTTGGTAGAGCGGTGGACTGTAGAGGTGAAAGTGACAGGCATCCATAGGTCGCTGGTTCAAATCCGGCCCGGAGGATAATTTTTTTTATAAGTAATAAGAGAAACTTCTCAAACTGGTTATTTGCTTATAGTTGACATTGTAGTGTCATTATACAATTTGTAACTGTAAAATGGATAAAATGATTAGAATATGGATATAAATAAAAAATTTTGACAAATTAAAATTCCGAGTTTATGCTTATACAGACATTCGATGATGGAGTTATTATAGCGANAAAAATCCCGATTAGTTTTGAACTGCTAAAAAAAAACAAAAAAAAAAAAAACCCAAAAAAAAACCAATAGTTTAAGTAAATAAAACATATAGTGGAATATAAAAAATACAGAACAGATGGTATTTTCCATAAAATAAAAAATGTATTTTTGATTCTAAATAAACGTTTTATCTATCTATTAAAATTACAGTTAAATACATATATTGATTTATTTATTAAAGCGCTGGTATTTGGTCTAGGTGATCACATAGTTTTTAACATTATTGGGATACAGGTGGGTGAAGGTAGGAAGGAGGAATTGGGAAGAAGAGGTACTGATTGGTCGGCGGGCAGCGGTTTCCACGTCAAGGGGGAACGGTTCTTGTTTTTCTATTGTTGACAAACGCATCAGTGTTGTGATTATTTCCTGGCCTTGACCTTCCTCTCCGTCTTACATGAGTCGGCCTTTAGGCAGCAAACACTAAGGTGGGAGAGACCGACGGTGAGGGGTTGTAATCGGCCGGCAGGAAGGGCGAGATCTGTAGTCGGAGTTTTTTTTTTTTTTTTTTTTGCCTTACCCCTTTATATTGATTTTGTTTTATTTTACATGATAAGTTCCTTTCTTGTGTGCCAGGGGAAGGACTAAAGCGTGCAAGGTTAATCATTCCTCTCTAGCATATCTGTATCGTGAGATGTGCTTGCTTTCCAGTCAAAGAAATTAATACTGGTGTAAGAGGTATTGATAGGAGGAGGCTCAGTCACTGTTTTTGAACATGGTGTCCGTTGAGGCCATTAAGGCGGGGCTAAGTCGGGTGGGTATTATCTCAATTTTGGCCTTTTTATTTTTGAGGCCTCTGATGTTCAATCATATTGTTGCCTATCATGTTTCTGTGAGCGCAGCGTCCTAAACAGATCGTTCATTGTTTAAACTTGGCTGGTTATTAGTCGCAAGAGTTTAGGGATCATATTGTTATCCGTTTGGGTGAGGCTTGGTTCTAGTTCATTCTCTGGCTCCCAGTGTGTGTGTGTGTGTGTCGCTGTGGAGGCGGTTTTTGTATACTGGTTTTTCTGGTTTCGCTGGAAGATAATGGGGATTTGTTAATGATGTAATTCAGTAGCGTGTGGGATACATCTGGTTTCCACCTAGGGCTGTGCAGAATGTCGGTGTAAGTGAGGTTTTCATTAACTCACCGTGCTGGCTTACCAGGCAGTGACAGTAGCTACAGCCCGCGCTGTTGTATTCTAATTCTTGGTATGTCTTCAGGCACTGTTGGGCCTCTCCACATAGTGACAGTTACTGGTCACCATAGTGTTTGCAAGTGGAAGGCGCAGTCCTGGGGCATTGATGGTCGGGCTGGGAGTAGTAACCACATATTGTATTATTATTGTTTTTTAAGTCGCTATTCTTCACTTTGATGTACCCTATATTTTTTATATTGGTTTTTCAAGTGTGACGGTATGTTCACACTTTAAGACGTGAGTGCTGAGTTCAGTTCAACTACCGTTATTTTGATTTTTCTGTTTATGTGATCTCATACGAATCCATGTACAAGGGGTTACAAATCCAGACTGTATTCCTGTAGATCGTGATCCATGTCACACCAATGGATCAGGAAGCGGGTATGCCTCTTAGCACCTCGGTCTGCAAAGGTATGAAGGTTCATTTCACTTTTCGGGAAGAATGCTTCGTTGGGAGGAGTGTGACTTCTGGCTATAGTCGGAGACTGAACGGAACTTGATTATCTAGTTCCAATAGGGCATTCAAGTCTGGCCCTTGACCCTTATCCCGTCAAATACGAATCGGCCCTTAGGCTGTATAGGGGAGGGACTACTGCCGCATTTTTTCTTCTTAGAAATACGTAATTTTCTAATGATGACATTCCATAAAGTTTTTACGAAAAATGCTCGTCAATGAAGAAATTTAGGAATGTAACTGTGATAAGGGGGCGCTTCTCTCACTCTTCCTTCTGTCTTAAGCAAAGCTTATCTGTCATACCATTTAGGCTTATCTTAAAAATTTCTTAATTTACTCTCATTTCTATACATATTTAATGAAGCGAGGTTAATCCGCTTAGATAAAGTAGCTCCAACATGACGGTTTTTTAAATAAAATAAGTGGTGCATCAAGGTAGGTCATGGGATCAGTTCGTATCTGCGGGTTTAAATCCTTTTATCGATATATATAAGTCATGAGCCATGGATGTTTAGAATGAGATGGCAACCTGTAGCTAGCCCCTTCTTTGATGACCCTAAATGGTTAAAAGGTAGGCCAACAATCTAAAAAAATATAAATAAAGAACTAAGACCTACCTTATTAATTATTATTTTTATCCATGTATATCCAGAAACTGAATAAGAAATTTGTATAAGTGTCTCTAACGTAATGTATATGAACCAAAAAAAAAAAAAATAAAAATAAAATAATCATTCGCGTAAATTAGTAAAAAATATGTGTCTATTAAAAATATTCTTTAAAATATAAAAAAGCATATATCTATTTAATATGCATGAGCGTGATAATATTTTGCATTTCATGTTTCCCTCCACAATTGAGAAAGTTAATTGGCAAGTCAGGAGAAGTCTGAAAGGGATGCAGCTCTAGAAGGGGGGCGTTGAAGAAATGTATTTATTTATTTATTTTTTATTTCACGGTAACTCCTTGTACATTGCAGACTATCGTGGGTAGGACTTCACGAAGAGCTTTGGAGCCAGCTTCGGCGTTGTGAGCCAGGGAGATGACACAATTGTTTCGTAAGGCCTTTCACTCGAGTCTGCACGAGCCCCCTCTCACAGTGGGCAAGGAGCGGTGGGGGCCTGGACCGGGGTCAGTGGTGCTCTAGCTATGGACGGACTGGTCTCCTACCTCGTGCTGTACTCCATCACCGTCCTCTCGTTCCTGGAGGTCATCCTCTTGGCTTTCGCACCTTTCTTCTTCGACATCGACCGATCCGTCTACGACGCCATTCTCAACCTCAACAGCGACTGATCGCCACCGACTCGTCTCAGTCATCAACTGTGATTTATGCCCCTGTTAGTCTTCACATGCTGGTTAAACTTGACTGTAAACACCATCATCAGCGAATCAGCGGGTGCCCACCATTAAGCTATGGTAATTTTCTTCATTAATCTATCGCCAGCAATCCATTTGATTTCATGATGCACTCGACTTTTATCTAGGAGCCAGTCGATTTTTCTTTCTACATTACCATCCACCCTCCCCAGAAAGTTCGAGTATAAATTAATAACAACTCTGGATGTTACAAATGTTATGGAAATTTCTTTTTTAAAGATTGTTTCTCTTGTCCATGTTGATAATTGTAGTCAAGTGATAATTGTTTCTCAGAACTTAATTAAAGGTTTATTGTAGTATCAAATATTATTTTTAACTGAAATTTGCCATCTTAGTCATCTTTTGACAACTTAAGCAAAATGTATGTAAAACATTTCTTTGGCTTGTTATGATTACTAATCAACAATTACGAAATTTACCATGCCTAATAAAAAAAGTAATTTTTATACTTCCAACAGTTATAATGATGAAGTTATAGCTGAACTTGATGAAAAATTTCAATTACTTTTACTGGTTTTTACTTAACATAAAAATAATACTAAAATTATGACGGCTTACTTTGAAAAGATGATTGGTATAAAATTATGGAATTTATTTGCTTAAAATAAATAGTTAATTTAAATACAATATTTATTCAAATACAATATAAATATTGATTTATAGCCACATTTGGTTATTTAAATTATACTGTATTATGAACACCTTGTACACCATTAAAATATAATTACGTAAAATGCGTCACGCAGGTTACACAATTGAGCTAAATGTCAAAATATAGTACTTCGCTCTAACAAAAGCTTTTTTATAATTATTTTATCCGTACGGGAGGGATTAAAATTAATCAAAATATCGAAATAAAAAAACAAACAAACGTATTTATAGTAATATTTATCAAAATTAATTCCTTATCCGATCACACGGATTATCTCAGAATTTTATGGCCCTATCAAATGTATTTAGATTATTTTAACTTGTTTCTGCATTCACTCATTAATTATTTTATTTATTTCTTATAGAAAAACAAATTTCAAGAAAGATTCTTTTTTGCTTTGCAATTCTATCGAGGAAGTTTAATTACCGTTATCTTTTGTATGTACTGTTATCTGATAACTTGGAATAAATATTAAGTGAGTAAAATGATAACAGACCCAATAAAACCAGTTTAAGCTCAAAGCTGTCTTAATATTTTTCAGATAATAGTGTTATATTTTTTATAAGCTACATCGTGCAAGAATAATTTTCTAAAATTTGACTAATGAATAGTTCATAAATTTTAGTTAAAATTTATGTTCAATTGTCTTATATTTAAATGAATTGAGATATACTATTTCAATATAAATCCAATAATAATAATAATTTTTTAGTTCATTTTGAGTATCAAGGCAGATTTAAAAATACTCAAACTTTTATTCATAAGTTTTATAACTAATAAAAAACAATATAAATTGTAATATTTTTTTTACTAAATGATTCCTTGTGATTGAATTAATAATCAAATATTGTACCAAATTAACTTAAAAGAATGATTATTTGTTTTCGAAAATTTATGAACATATGATTGTAAGATAATAATAAGACTGTCTACGTTATTAATGTAGTTTTCTATAGTTTTTACTGTTATTGTAAGAAGAAATAAAATTTGTCATATGTACATCAGACAGTGTTTATCCTGTTGTACTATATGTGTATGTTTTGAAGACCTATTAAGTCTATTCGGCGACATTGCCAAAATATGAACATGTCATTTTTACCATTTCATAAAGACATGCTATGTTTTAAAAATTACTTTTACTTGTCAATTGGGCTGATTTATGTCTATTGAAATATATTTATGATATTAATTATTATTGAAATTGTAAAATTATTTCTACTAAATTATTTAGCTCAGGGAGCTTAATGTTATATTTTACTGCAATGTAAATGTAAATATAGTAATTACGCTGTTCGTTGCAGAAGGGCATTTCCTTTATGGCTCTGCCTTTGTGAGTGAGTTACTGGTGAAAACTGTGTGATATATTTTTAAATAAATAGAGAAACTGCTGATATAATAGTGTTGTATATTTTTTGTATGTCCTTATTTTTCACTTGTTCTTACTATTATGAAATAAGTTTCATAATAGTAAGAACAAGTGCACTTATCAATGCCTTCTAGAGAGCTATTTGAATCTCTTCAACAAAAATAAGTGGCTTCCCATCAAACCAATTTGTTTTGTTTAAATTTTGTTCTTATTTGAGAAAAAAAATTTTAAATTATTAATCAAATAATATTAAAAGCTGCATGTAGATTCTGAAAATATGTTGAGAATTAACGTGTGAGAATGGTCGGGGTTTCGGCCAGGAAGAAAAAATATACACCACAATTTGGAGTAATATTTTTATTTGTGCCAACGTTTCGGCTTAACTAGTAAGCCATCATCAGGGCAATGGTGTTGGGTGGAGAGATCTCCCCAGGGCAGTGTCTGTTCACATTAAAACTGCAGGAACAACTGCAGTTGTTCCTGCAGTTTTAATGTGAACAGACACTGCCCTGGGGAGATCTCTCCACCCAACACCATTGCCCTGATGATGGCTTACTAGTTAAGCCGAAACGTTGGCACAAATAAAAATATTACTCCAAATTGTGGTGTATATTTTTTCTTCCTGGCCGAAACCCCGACCATTCTCACACGATATTCGAGACGGCCAACTAATCATCAACCATGTTGAGAATTAACGTTACATCGCTTCTCCAATTTTACAGTACTTGCCTCGGAGGAATAGAAAGTGAGATTTTTTTTTGCATTAAGATTTTAACATTATCAAAATTATTATTATTATTGATAATGAGATTTATATTTCATCTGTAGCATTTGAAACATATGAATATGAACGCAAATTATCAAGCTAAGACAGTCGGAGATTTTGTTATGACCAATCTGGACTTGGCGTTGAGGATCTCCGGTGTGCCGCCAAGCCTTCCAACATTCAAAAACTCCAATCCTTTCAATCCAAAATCCCCAAAATAATCGTACATTCTCATTATTATGTGTCCAACACTTCCCTTCACCATTACATCAATATCTCTCCAGTACAAGTCCTCATTCCCTGCCTCTTCTCCTTTTCTCACAGCCGACAGCCACACCAGCCAAAACCATTGGCACATGACCTAATCTCCTACAGTAATCCCTACAAACGAAATATGAGTAATCCCTCAGGTGAAACTTTTTATTTGTTAAATTTTCTCTCAATGTAATCAAACAAAATATTATATTTTACAGAATGTAATTAATAAATATGATCATAAAAAAAGAAGTTTTCCAATCATATTTACCAGAAGTTAACAGCGTTTATAAATATCTGTTCCTTGGATATTGCACCACCTAAATTGCTCTTAATACAAACAAAAACATCTTTTAAACTTTTACTACATTTTTCTCTCGACATACCTCGACCATTGGTACCTCAAAGAGACGATTTTAAATTCAAATTCGAGAGTTTAAGCAAATGTTATTAACAAGAATTTACTATTTTAGTTGTTTCATGGCTCACTTTCTCTAGTAAATTATAAAACTTGTAAACTAAAATATTTCTGTGAAATTTGAAAAGTAGTTTGACCTTGTTCTCGTAAGAAATACTAGCAAAATCGAGAGGTTATATTAATGGTTAAAATAACTATAAATAAAGAAGGCTTTACCTATCATTTTGACTTTTTACCTCTCGTCAAGCGTTTTTAAAACTAAATTATGTTCTCATAATTTCCCTTGTATCTGTATCAATTCTACTTCAAATAGATTATTTTAAAACTCATATCCTTCGAATAATTTAATTTGATTTTCAGTAATATTTATATTGAAAATTATAAAAAAATAAATCAAATAATGTACGTTTTAATTATTTCTCCCCCTTCCTCACCCTAAAAAACAAAAAACAAATATGGAATAATTTACAGCGTTATATCTTGTAAACTGTCTTACTTAGCTATCTTGAAAGAAGGCCGATTTCGCTTGCCTGTCTTTCTTCTTGTCTAAATATATTTAATAATTACAATCTCCTGACAGTGTGATACGTAGATAGAACTAAGAGCTTTACACTTTCATAACGAGGCCAGCGACACAATGAAATTCTACAAATTTGAGACGAAGTGCAAGGTTATCCATACAATTATTTATTTTGTTTTGTTTTGGAAAACCGGTTTGCGTGTCAGCCAGGCCTCCGTAACGGACAGCTTTCACCAGGAGATCGTTAACATTGTTCCTGCAAGGGGTTTACCCACACCGTACACCTACAACCTGAAATTATATATATATANAAGCCGAAACGTTGGCATAAATAAAAATATTACTCCAAATTGTGGTGTATATTTTTTCTTCCTGGCCGAAACCCCGACCATTCTCACACGATATTCGAGACGGCCAACTAATCATCAACCATGTTGAGAATTAACGTTACATCGCTTCTCCAATTTTACAGTACTTGCCTCGGAGGAATAGAAAGTGAGATTTTTTTTTGCATTAAGATTTTAACATTATCAAAATTATTATTATTATTGATAATGAGGTTAATATTTCATCTGTAGCATTTGAAACATATGAATATGAACGCAAATTATCAAGCTAAGACAGTAGCAGATTTCGTTATGACCAATCTGGACTTGGCGTTGAGGATCTCCGGTGTGCCGCCAAGCCTTCCAACATTCAAAAACTCCAATCCTTTCAATCCAAAATCCCCAAAATAATCGTACATTCTCATTATTATGTGTCCAACACTTCCCTTCACCATTACATCAATATCTCTCCAGTACAAGTCCTCATTCCCTGCCTCTTCTTTTTTCTCACAGCCGACAGCCATACCAGCCAAAACCATTTACACATGACCTTATCTCCTACAGTAATCCCTACAAACGAGCGGTTTTCTCCCCTCATGTGAAACTTCTTATTTGTTAAATTTTCTCACAATGTAATCAAACAAAATATTATATTTTACAGAATGTAATTAATAAATATGATCATAAAAAAAGAAGTTTTCCAATCATATTTACCAGAAGTTAACAGCGTTTATAAATATCTGTTCCTTGGATATTGCACCACCTAAATTGCTCTTAATACAAACAAAAACATCTTTTAAACTTTTACTACATTTTTCTCTCGACATACCTCGACCATTGGTACCTCAAAGAGACGATTTTAAATTCAAATTCGAGAGTTTAAGCAAATGTTATTAACAAGAATTTACTATTTTAGTTGTTTCATGGCTCACTTTCTCTAGTAAATTATAAAAATTGTAAACTAAAATATTTCTGTGAAATTTGAAATGTAGTTTGACCTTGTTCTCGTAAGAAATACAGTTAAATACTAGCAAAATCGAGAGGTTATATTAATGGTTAAAATAACTATAAATAAAGAAGGCTTTACCTATCATTTTGACTTTTTACCTCTCGTCAAGCGTTTTTAAAACTAATTTATGTTCTCATAATTTCCCTTGTATCTGTATCAATTCTACTTCAAATAGATTATTTTAAAACTCATATCCTTCGAATAATTTAATTTGATTTTCAGTAATATTTATATTGAAAATTATAAAAAAATAAATCAAATAATGTACGTTTTAATTATTTCTCCCCCTTCCTCACCCTAAAAAACAAAAAACAAATATGGAATAATTTACAGCGTTATATCTTGTAAACTGTCTTACTTAGCTATCTTGAAAGAAGGCCGATTTCGCTTGCCTGTCTTTCTTCTTGTCTAAATATATTTAATAATTACAATCTCCTGACAGTGTGATACGTAGATAGAACTAAGAGCTTTACACTTTCATAACGAGGCCAGCGACACAATGAAATTCTACAAATTTGAGACGAAGTGCAAGGTTATCCATACAATTATTTATTTTGTTTTGTTTTGGAAAACCGGTTTGCGTGTCAGCCAGGCCTCCGTAACGGACAGCTTTCACCAGGAGATCGTTAACATGGTTCCTGCTAGGGGTTTACCCAGACCGTACACCNTGAATGATCTTACTGTAAATGGGGAACCTCAACATTTGCAGTTATATCCTTTAATCTTATTCAATTCTATTTGTATATACGTTTACATTTTTCATAAATATTTTAAAGAACGTCAACGTCTTAAAATTACATTTTTTAAAGAAAAATAAGTTTTTACCTATTGTATTCTATAATTTCTTGTTATTAAACTAATAGTATCACATTTTCTCAATTATATGCTCTTTTAAATTTTAAATTTAAATAAATATTGGCAGTTTATTATTCCTTTATTACTAAAAGGCTGTTGCATTTTACAAATTTTAAGAACGACGTGAATTTGAAAACCAACAATTTGATATTTGTGAGGGGTAATTCCTCCTAAGGTCGATAGGTGTAGCTGTTTTGAATTTACTTTTTTTAAGATTATGACCTTTTTTTTAACCCCCCAACAGTCGTTTTATAATGTTTATATTTAATGAGTTACCTCGCAAGGGCGGACCGAACATAAATTACAAATTTCATGGAAGGAAGTTCAAAATTCTCTTCGTTCAAATTTTTATTTTTATTTTACAACTACTGGTTAGTCGCAAATAAAAAGAATAGCAATATTATTATATTTGACAAGACTCCTGCAGACTCGATGAAAATCATTAAAATTATGATAAATCGTTGAAGATACGAAAAAAATTTTAAATTACAAACATTGTGTATATTTTACAAATGAACACTTTTTTTTATTTTTATAATCGCTCAACAAAAAAGGAAAAGTAAAAACATTTTTCTGTTTCCTGCTTAGCGTTTGTCATAATAAAACAATTGCCAGGTCAATAGGAGGAACTGTTTGAATTATATAGAAATTTATATAACGTTAAACTTTCAACCTGTTTTTTAACCCCGTTAAAGTTTATAAATAAATTTAAATTGAATATTTTGTCGAATAAATAGAATAAAATCCAGAATTGTATAGTAAAATAGGTTAAATTTGGTTTACGAAGTAAGGTAGTGAATGACATTCAACAACGTATGTACATTTCGTAATGTTACTATTTCTCAAGGTATTTGGAGAAAAAGTCAACGGTGAAAAGAGTAATTGTGTAGTGATTGATTTTGACTAAGATCCTGGCGCTTCTGTCTTCATCGGACCAGAGTTATAGAAAGCCACTAATGGTGGCATGGTCGTACGCTGGCCTTATGGTCAGGAGCCCACTTTCTCATAACAAATTTGTCTACAACAACAAAAAAAAAATTTAATTTGTAGAATTTATCCTAAAGGAACGAAAATATTCTACAAATTGACTACAAAAGGACTTAAATAAATAACAATGACTAAAGGAAGTTTGAAACAGAAACTGAAGTATTCTTTAGGGCGATATAAACTAAGCATCAGGGCACCGGGTTAGTGGGAGGGATCTCCCCTGACGCTACATGCTCTTCCAGTTCTGCCAAGACTTGGCCTTCATTGAGAAATAAAAGCCTTCCCATTGCGATAGCTGTTTGGAATGTGGCGCCTGTAGAAAGGCCCTACCATCAGCCAGGGAAGAAAAAAAACCTGAGATCTAAGTAAAAATTCTTTACTAAGCTGCTAAAATATTTTTATACAGGTTGACAATTACAAAAAATACTCCACACGTAAGGAAGTGTGACTAATTATACAAAATTAACTAAAATGTAAATCAAATAAAAGAAATAACTAAAATATTCAAATCTGAAAACTCCAGTTTTATTATCTACTAAAAATGTTTAATATCCTTAGGGAAGCCATTTACTACTAAGAACTTTACATTTAGAATTTTAAAAAAATAGAAAGAAATATGCACCATATAAAAGCCAAAGAATATAATTTTAAAAAGGTTCATACAATGTTTGGCACCATACTGCAGACCCCCATAGGCATTTATTTTAGGAGATTTTCCTTAAGGAAATTGAGATATTCACGGACTTTAGAAAAAAATTCTATAGATTTTCACTGATTCAGGTTTAGAGAAACCTCCCGGAAGTCTACAGCCAGCGTTAATGATCTTAGTTTATACACCATTATCATTATAGTTTTAAACGTGTGAATTCTCAGTCATATTCTCTTATGAATACCCACCCATCTTTAATAAAATATGGCACAATCTTTAGTTTAGAGGTAAATTTGTTGACCGTCAAGTTTTACGGAGAGAGAATTATTTGGAATTCGGTTTTAATAGTTAACCAAGAAAGTTTTTATTTTAGCCTGAATTTCAGGCTTTTATCAGGGCTTAATATGAAAAATAAACATACAAAACAATAATGTATTAATAAACAATAACACAGAAAAATGTTTATAATCTAACAAAGAATAAATAAATGAAAATATAGAACATTATTTAATCGACTATATAAAATAGATACTGAACTTATTGGAAAGAAAACAATTATATATAATTGTTTTATATTATAGAGAGTATCCATTTAGATTACCTACAGTTTTATATTTTCATTTATTTATTTTTTGTTAGATTATGACATGTAGACATGTTTCTATATTATTTTTGTAAGTTTCTTTTTCATAATCAGCTCTGTTGAAGGCCTGAAATTTAGGCTAAAACTCTAGCTAAAATAAAAACTTTCTTATTTAGAAATTAGTTTTTAATTCTTCAACTACCGAAAACGAATTCCTGATAATCCTCTCTTCATAATCTTTAGTTTAGCTCTTCAGTTAGTTCTGTGACATACATGTATTTTGTTTATTATCTCAATAAATTATTTAGTGATGGCAGTATTTTTGTAAGATAGACGACATTTGTTTTTTTGTCGGTTAGTAGACTACAAGAATATCATATATATTATTTGGCTTGGTACGCTACTTCATGACAATACTGTTCACGGATTGGTCGGAGACATAATGATCAAAGTGGGAGGCAGTATGTATTCATAGTGCTGTGGGGTCCTCCAGGGTTTCCTGGACAACATTTTCTTGACTAAATGTGAACATTTAATAATTCTGAATGCCATTGGGAGTATGTGGTAAGGAGGAGGTGAGAGGAATGAGGGCTAGATTGCATATGAGTCACTCACTCCTGGATCCTTGACTGGTGTCAATGACCAGATGTCTTCAGGGACTCTTCTTCTCGTGGAAGGTACAGTGTGCCCATTTGTAAGCGCCTTAGTCAATGCAGGACACCAGCTCTTGTGTTGTTTATATCCCTAGTCGTTGTTGTTATTTGGTCATTAAGATAACCCTCCATCTTAACTTTGTTGATATCTGTGAATCTTTAATGAGTAAGATCCTGGCCTAATCATATTAGAAGCGTAAGAAATATTGCTGATTTCCCGGGCCGTTGTTTCTTCACAATCAATTATAGTGATAAGTCTACCCATTTTCACATTTTGTACAATGCCTACTAATAAAGATCTAAAGTGTCCTAAACTGGAGATAATTTTAGGTTATCTAAAAGTGTCTATAACATCTGATTTAAGAATTCTAGACATTTTTTTTTATTTTTAGTTCTTTTGTTAATTGGAGTAGTGATTTGTAGTTTAATATTTCTGTAAGACCTAGTAGCTCAAGGCTGCGCATAAATGTTATCATTCCTTGGATAGCTTAGTACAGTGGTACTGATATGGTTGTGACTTATGGACCAAATCTAATGGAGTGTATCACTAAAATGGGTGTATCAAAGTATGAAGTTCAGAAATCCTGAACGATTCAAAATGGTCTGGAGGTTAATCACATTTTTTTATCATTTTGTTCTATTACATGGTCTTCCCTATTACTGATGAGTTTTTACATTTGAATTATTAAATTATCCACTTTAGGCAAAGTTGGGATCTTCTTAAAAGAAAAAAAAAAATTCCTACTGTTTCTTGCTTTCTATTTAAAAAAAAAATACATTTTCTTTAAATATATCTACTAATGAAAAAAAAATAGTGATAAACATTTTAGCCTAATTTACCTATCTGAATATTTGTGCGCGCATGTGCTCTATAGATCAGAACTTTCAAATCAAAGCTATTAGCATACCGAAACTTTTTATTTTATTCTGCGCTTTCTTTAAGTTTTTGAAAATTTAAAAAATGTCTGCCANACCTGTTTTTTAACCCCGTTAAAGTTTATAAATAAATTTAAATTGAATATTTTGTCGAATAAATAGAATAAAATCCAGAATTGTATAGTAAAATAGGTTAAATTTGGTTTACGAAGTAAGGTAGTGTATGATATTCAACAACGTATGTACATTTCGTAATATTACTATTTCTCACGGTACTTGGAGAAAAAGTCAAGTCAGACTTGAGTAGTCAAAAAGTCAGAGTAATTGTGTAGTGATTGATTTCGACTAAGATCCTGGTGCGTCTGTCTTCATCGGACCAGGGTTATAAAAAGCCACTAATGGTGGCATGGTCGTACACTGGACACACGCTCAGGAGCCCACTTTCTCATAACAAATTTGTCTACAACAATCAAAAAAATTTTAATTTGTAGAATTTATCCTAAAGGAACTAGAATATTCTACAAGTTTACTACGAAAAAACTTAACTAAATAACAATGACTAAAGGAAATTTGAAACAGAAACTGAAATATTCTTTAGGGCGATATTAACTAAGCATCAGGGTGCCAGGTTAGTCGGAGGGATCTCCCCTGGTGCTACATGCTCTTCCAGTTCTGCCATGACTTGGCCTTCATTGAGAAATAAAAGCCTTCCCATTGCCGTAGCTGTTTGGAATGTGGCGCCTGTAGAAAGGCCCTTCCATCAGCCAAGGGAAGAAAAACTGAAAAATCTGAGATCTAAGTAAGAATTATTTACTAAGCTGCAAAAATATTTTTATACAGGTTGGCAATAAAAAAAAAATACTCCACACGTAAGAATGTATAACCAACTATACAAAAGTAACTAAAATGTAAAACAAATAAAAAGAACTAACTAAAATATTCAAATCTGAAAAACTTGTCAGGAAAACTCCAGTTTTATTATCTACTAAAAATGTTTAATATCCTTAGGGAAGCCATTTACTACTAAGAACTTTACATTTAGAATTTTAAAAAAATAGAAAGAAATATGCACCATATAAAAGCCAAAGAATATAATTTTAAAAAGGTTCATACAATGTTTGGCACCATACTGCAGACCCCCATAGGCATTTATTTTAGGAGATTTCCCTTAAGGAAATTGAGATGTTCATGGACTTTAGAAAAAAATTCTACAGATTTTCACAGATTCAGGTTTAGAGAAACTTCCCGGAAGTCTACAGCCAGCGTTAATGATCTTAGTTTATACATCATTATCATTATTGTCTCAAACATGTGACATCGAATTCTCAGTCATGTTCTCTTATGATTACCCATCTTTAATAAAATATGGCACAATCTTTAGTTTAGAGGTAAATTTGATGACCGTCAAATTTTACGAAGAGAGGATTATTAGGAATTCGGTTTTGATAGTTAACCAAGAAAGTTTTTATTTTAGCCTGAATTTCAGGCTTTTATCAGAGCTGAATATGAAAAATAAACATACAAAACAATAATATATTAATAAACAATAATACAGAAAAATGTTTATAATCTAACAAAGAATAAATAAATGAAAATATAGAACATTATTTAATCGACTATATAAAATAGATACTGAACATATTGGAAAGAAAACAATTATATATAATTGTTTTATATTATAGAGAGTATCCATTTAGATTACCTACAGTTTAATTTTTTTCATTTATTTATTCTTTGTTAGATTATGACATGTAGACATGTTTCTATATTATTTTT
>KZ807744.1:99298-114175 GCA_000696205.2 Oncopeltus fasciatus | reverse complement strand
TTCCATTTTTTTTTTTTTTTAATTTAGTTCAAATAATAGGAAAAATAAATAACTACTAAAAATCCTTGTTGCGTGGGGCAATAAGTATTAAAAGAAGAGTTAGTGGCTAAACCAATTTTTGTGGGATCTACGGCAGTGGTGCCTGCAAAAGCCGGCAGGGGCGCTGATAAGTACCTGCTTGCGGTAATGGCGGTGATTAGAGTTAACAATACCCCAGGCCGTAAGGTGAAAGGCTATTGGTTGGCTATTGTGAGTGCTAGAACAATGGACCAATCTGAGCCAGCTTTGTCACAGACTCGCCACACAATTCACACACACACACACACACACACACACACAGAAAGGTATGACACATCCAATATTCACACATCTAATTTTTTTTTGTATCAAGTGCATTATTTATTCAAATCCAGTAGATTTTATCAAATTTCTTAAGATCTTCATTTATTTCAAACATGCTGTGATCCAAGGGTTACACAGAATTATGGAGGTTAACCAAACTAACCCATTTGGACAGTTCCTGTTCTACAACTTTGACCTCTACAGCCCTCGCCATCAACTCAAAAGATAATGGCTTCTTTGCTTCCTGGTAAAATAGATGATATTAAACTCAAGAAAGTGTCAAATTGTTTTTGATTGGATTAAGTTGATTTTACAACAAAGAATTATTTTAAACATCTTTCATATTAAAAGATGGAAAAAGAATATTAAAATCGTTATACAAGTTTATATTTATTGTTTAATTAGCTTGAAACATTTCATACGCTGACTGAATGTAATCCAAAAATTCTACATATGATTGATTAGATTGATTAGAATCATACATTCTCATAATTACAGCGTTGTGCCACCACACTTGGATTTTAACTCTCTCATAATTATATATATATAATGAATTATAAGTATAAATTTATTTTGCCTATTAGGGAATAAACATTCAGGAGGATGAGATAGGTAATAATATTAAATTATAAGTGTAATTTATTATTACTAATTAGAGCCATTCTTTAATGTTCAAACATATCCACAAATTAACATAATTCAGCATTTCTAGAAGCTAGCTAACGAACAGTCTATCTACATGAATAGGTACACCAATTTATAAATATAAGCCCTCTAAGGCTTGCAATAAATAAATATGTACACGACACAGACATGACTAGAATATAAATTTATATATTTGTATCAAGCAAGCGCCCAAAAAGTTAATTGTAACTGCAAACAAAATACAAATTAAAATAAAAATTGCAATGTTTTTGGCACTTATTTTATTAAGCACCGTCAAAGCAAACACTTTTTTAAATTTAAAAATAAAGACATGATTTACAATTAATTAAATATCATCTTATTATGAACAATTGCAGTCCAATTCAATTGTAGTAGAAACATTCTGTACTCGTCTAATGTATTAAATCTATTTTGTACTTATGATAATAGTAGTGTAATTCATTAGTAATTAATTTTATATCTTTAGTGTATGATTTCATATGTATTCAAATAATTAAAAATTAATTTACATAATCCCTAAGGGAGTATCCTTACAAGCCATGAGTCTCAAGCACACCAGTGAGCTAAAAGTAAAATAAATATTTTGTTCCTCATTCAGAGAAAGTTTTAAATTTACGGTAGAATTAATAAATTTCACTTAATTTATTACTTTCACTATAAAGCCTCTCAATTAATAAATAAATAAAATATTAAAAAATGAAGAATGTGGATGAGTGATTATCTTTTACACTTAATAATTGTAAAAAATGTTTAAATAGTCCTAACCATAATTAAGGCAATAAAATAATGCTTGCCGATTTTTTTTTTAGTCTCAACTAATTTTTTTATTATTAAATCAAAATAAAAGTGAACAAACTTTAAAGATGGAATCGCAAAATTTCAAAAATATTTATTCACTTTAATTATCGTCAAAATTATTTAAAAAAAAAGTATTATAAAGTATTTAACGAAATTTAATTAATCTAAAAACGTCTATAATAATTTTAGTTATTTTTAATCCCAATTTTTTCAGAAACATCCTTAATAATTACAATTATTTAAAACTGCCATTTTGTCCGTTATTATTATATTAATTAAAATATAGTGACATGAAGATCTGCTTAGTACTTGTTCTCGTCGAATCACCTCAGGAATACACAGACTAAACTGAAATAATTCAATAAGATTTTTAGATTTAAATTGGTTTGCTTCATCATTCCGAGTTTATAATTTCCAAAGATATGTATTTCTGCGTTAAAGTAACTTAAGGCTTCCCCCCCTATAATACAACAATAATGTTTTATTTTATAATAAAAACAAAATTAAGGCCAATAAAAGAAAAGGACATTGACTTTCTTTAATTTCTTTTTAGCGAAAATAAAATTGACAAGTTTGTTAAGCTTTAACTGAAGATATTTTTGACTTCTCGAGGTCAAATGAAAAGACATTTCCTACATACATATTCGTCGTTCACTTTTCTTTTTTGGGCCTTGCTGCAATTTTACTTTTACCCCACAGGTACAATAAGACAATTTTTGAAAGATTTTAGATGACTAAGGTGATTTTTTAATATTTATACAATTATTTTATTTGAAAATTCGTGAAGGTTTCCATAAAATCTTGTCACGAGAGGAAAAAGGGATTAGACGAGTGGAATTGGGGAAAATAATTAATTACCAATTAAAATTCGCTATCAAAAAGATATAGTGTTAAGATAATACATATGTATTGTCTTCAATATTATATGATTTAATTTACGGATGAAGAGTAATTGGGTACGTCTCATCACAGCTTCAACTACACTTATTCAATATTAATTTGACATTAGTAGTATAAAAAGAAGCAGGCGAGCGACTATTTACAAAAATCTTTATTTTTTCTGAACTAATTGGTTGAGAGTATATGAAGTTAATCTTGAGCGTGAACGGTCATTAACTTAATAATTTTTATTTAAATTTTCTTTTAAATTTAATACGTATTTGCTACAGTTAGTGCAATATTAAGTAGAAATTACTCTGGTGTAAAAATTAGAAACTTTTTTTTTTCTTTTTAGAAATTTAGAAATTCAGCTACTATAGAAGTTTAAAAACTTTTCTGTCCATTGTACATTTTTACAAGGCAGCCTTAGACTTAAATACACAGTTTTTGACGAGTTCACATTGTTTATGTTAACTAAGCTGATATATGCGGGCTAAGCATACATTTTATTATTACTCTACACACTATGACCTTCACAGCTAAACTATTACGTTTACAATGTTTTTGGGGAGCACTAAAAGTGCTAAGCTGTGGCTCTCACTAATGTCTTTCTTCCTTAAATATGTTTTTAAAAAACAAAAACAAAAAACTTACAAGTGATTCTTAAGATTCTGCATACAACCTAATTATGAGTGGATATTGTCATTTTTCGCTTTTCCTTATAGATATACATTATCTACACAATTCACACACACACACACACACACACACACACAGAAAGGTATGACACATCCAATATTCACACATCTAATTTTTTTTTGTATCAAGTGCATTATTTATTCAAATCCAGTAGATTTTATCAAATTTCTTAAGATCTTCATTTATTTCAAACATGCTGTGATCCAAGGGTTACACAGAATTATGGAGGTTAACCAAACTAACCCATTTGGACAGTTCCNATATATATATGTATACCTAGAGCACATTTATAATCTCAAATAAATACACAGCATCTATAAAACATTAGTATCACAAATGAAGGGGCCTTTATTAGCAATATTACAACACGTACACATATATAGTATATATACACACATTAATTTTATTCACAATAATATATTATTTATGTAAAAATTTCAGTTGTCTTAACTGTATTGAAGTAAGTGTTAATTGAAATTACTCCCATTGAGTAACTTAAAATTAATAAAGCTACCAAAGCATCGACTGGTTCATGTGGATCCAAGCTTAATCAGTATAATAATAAATATCACTATAACAATAATTGATTCAGTATATAAGTAACCCCTTTTAGAAAAAAATCTAATTTCTTCTATGATGTAACGTTTTTTCTAAAATGTAGTCATAAGTAATAAACTCAAACTACAATAAAAAAGCCATTTCTTACAGTTATTCATATTAAATTAATTATAAAATATAAAGCAGATTTCGTAAAAAAAGAAAATCAGTCACTCATTGACCGAGCTTTATGTACATTGCATATACTTATTGTTGAAAAAAATTAATACAATTGGCAAGTTCTCATATTAAGAATAATTAGAAGATTATAAGGTCTTACTACAAATAGAATTAAATATATATTAATATGTTTTTTCTGCGTGAAAAAATATTTTTGACAATTGGGATTATGAGATATGCCAAAAACACTATGATTAGGGCTCAGTTAACCATGTGTCTTTGGCGTGTCCCGCTGTCCCTAAAAAGACATTTATATTTCTTATTTTCCGTCTACAATTATAAATATTTCTTTTCTATTTACATTTATTACAAAGCTCATAACTTTGTAAATATTATAAATATATGGTATTGTCATTTATGTTTGTCTCAGACAAAAATTCAGCTTAACCTACTCCCTGGTGAATTGGCATTGAATTATTGAGATTAAGTTGACATTCTAAGGGGACAAATCCAAAGCTAATCGGAAGTGACTAAAATAGCAAAGGGTACCCTGTACATATATGTATAACTGGATAAGGCTCCAATCGATATAAAAGTAATTTTAAAACCATTTATCGGGCATAATAATCTTTTATGATTACCTCACACAGCATTATTTTGGACAAAAGGGTTTTGAATGTTTTCTACATTTTATATTCAATTAATATTAATGAATCAGTAAAACTAACAATTGATAGTATTGTCATAAGGAACCAGATTAAACCTGGGATTCCCATTGAGTCCAGTACTACATTAGGATTTGATTGTCCTAGGCCTTATGTCATATGAAAGTCACCTTTCAATAGTCTGGTGAAGGTTTTCTTGAACTGATGATTCGCAAGGGCATAACAGAAAGGGTTCATAGGGCTATTGGCATAGCACAAGAAGTAAGAGAATAAATAAAGATGCTCGTTGGTACAGGGTGGATTGGAGCAGAATCCCTCTACTAGGGCGAGGACGTGATATGGTGTCCAGCAAGCAACAAATGCCCCAAGAATGAATGAAATGGTTCTGAAAGCTTTGCGCGCTCTGTTCTCCGACTTTGACTTTTGCCTGCCCAAATCGCCGCTCCGCCCTTTGACTTTTAATCTCTTCCCGATGGTCTTGACAAAATCACGTCTGGAACCCTCTTTCCTCTCGGAACCCCGCGTCGATCTGCAAGACTGGCTTCGAGGGTCAGGACTCGAAGGTGCAGTCATTACAGCCTGAACTGTGTTTACAGAATTAGAAGTGGTTGAATAAAGAGTGGCGGGTGTACCCGCTTCTCGGCATCCATGGCTTTCTGCCTCGACTACTGATGTCACCGGTTTTTCCTGGGCAGAAAGACTTACCTCTGTCGCTACTTTAGTCACTGGTGGGGGTGGAGTGGCCTGCTGTGCGGCTGCTCGGATCAGAGCAGCTTGCAGAAGCGAGGTATTACTCATTGCCACTGAGTTGTGCACAGGCGATGGTGGTGCGGTGGAAGCTGTTGCAGGAAAGCTCATCGTTGACGGTGGGCTCTCGAAATTCGGGGACGGCACTATTACCGAGCTCTCGTCCATGTAGCGGAGGTCGGAGTTGTCCATGCCAGTCATGATGTCGTAGGTGTTTCTGGTCATAATGAGACTCCTCGGTCTGCCAGAGGCGCTGAGAGGGGAACCACTCGAGCCAGGTGTGCTGCATTGAAACATGGTCGGTGGAGGTATGATGCTCGGAGGGGACTGAACACTCGAGAGAGGGGGAGAAGAGAGCTCGGAGATGGAGCGGTCACTCTTATGAAAGTCTGCCTTGCCAGATAACGGTGTGGCCGTTTTACTTGAGGGCTCAGGAAGAGCTGGGCTGCGAGGAGCTTGGCTAGGACTGCTGTCTGCTTGGCTAGTTTCCACTATCTGTCCCAAAGGCTTCTCCGGAGATTCCTTCTGCTTAACATCAGGGATCTTTATAGGGATGACTCCATTAATCTTTGCCGGTGCAAAAACATTTAAAGCCCCGGCTTGAGCCACCATTCCTGCTAATGACTGTTTCTTCTTGTTCCACGTAGGAGGACGCTCAACGGTACATGTTGTACTGTCGTCGTCTGAATCAAATGCCGGGCTGCTTGACCTCTCCGACTTGTCGGCCTCTCCTGCCGTCGTCTTTTTCTTGTCGTTGTTTTGTCCATCTGTTGATGTTCCTGTCTTGCTGGAGTTTTTATGGCTGGATGTTGATTCTCCTCCACCACTGTGAGTTGAGGTAACAGTCAAACCGGTCCCAGGAGTAACGGAAGATATTGGTTTATCTTGGCTGAGGAGAGTACTCTGGGTCTTGGAAAGTCCTATACCTGCTGCCCTGCCGGCCATACCCGAGACAGCACCCGCACTCAGGGCAACCATGGATTGCATTTTCCGCTGCTTAGCTTCACTCTTCTTCTGCATTTCATAAGCCACTTTATAGATGCCTCCATAGAGAACGAAGAGTACCACGAGAGTGGTCCAGTAATATCCAATGATAAGAGCTGTGTTGAACACTGGATCCTTTAGGAACTGTACGGCACACTGACCGGGAAGTAGATCCCTATAGCCGACAAAGTGCTCCCAACCGATAATACTGATAAAGAACAATAGAGCAGGTATAATCCAAGTTATGGTCACCATCCAGATGACTCGGCTCTTGGTTCTCCAACCACGATACTTGGCCGCTATCTTCACTGAACAGAATCTGTCTATAGTTATTAAAAGGACTGTATATTGAGAAACCAAACAAACCGTGTAGTCGACGGAGAGCCAAAGGTCACAAACAAAGGGACCTAGATTCCAATAGCCCATTAAAACGTACACCATGAAGAATGGCATTGACACCGTTCCTGAAACAGAAACAAAATATTATTAAATTATGGAAATGTGAAACACTTTACTTAAATTCACTGTCAGCTAACTACGAATAGCGTGCAATAGTAATAGATTGTTTGAATTTTACTTTAGTGTTAATTGGATTTCTATGAGCTCTAATAAGTACTGACGACTGAAATTAGCCACTTTGTTTATAATTTTTTTTATTTCTATTATTTCTGTAATGTCGGTAATAATATGCATTTATCAATTACATAGATTTTATTTATTTCAAAAAATTTTCTTGTTACCTTTAGCCTTTTTAAATATCATAATTCAAAAAGGTTATGCATGTGTGTGTATGTATATAATCCTACCGACCATAGAAGCTCTTCGTGTGACAAATGTCAAGGATACGTTTTCAAACCATAGCACACCAAAGAAATTGTATTGTCAGATTTCAATGAAGAATGGTGCCCAATTAGGGCATGGTGGCATTAGGGTACCAGGAATCCTTTGGTTCGGTACAAACAGAAGCACTGAAAGACAAAAATCTATCAGTGCTTCGAGAGTATTGAACCTAGGAATTTTAGCTGAGGAGTCCATTGCTTAAAACACTGGACCCCCGTACTCCTACCTTATTATATAAACACTTTTTGATATTTGATAGCTAATCTCTCTGTGGAATACAGATTGCCCTTACCAATGAGCATGTCGGTGGCGGCGAGGGAAGCGATGAAGTAGTTGCTCGGCTGACGGATCGTGCGGTCCACTATGAAGGCCAGGAGTACGAGGATGTTGCCGCCGACAGTCAGGACTATGCAGATGCTCACTGTGATGGCGATGAGGATGGCTTGCCAGGACTCCAGGGGCGGGAGGACCCTCTGCAGCTGTTCGCCCTCCCCCACTCCTGCTATGGACGAGTTGTTGTAGCTCTGAGAGAGGCTCAAGTTTGCGACTCCTTGGTCCCCCATGTAGTCGATAGATCCTTCCCCGCTCCAGTCCACATACCTGATTTAACAAAGACAATTTGTTCTATGCAATTTGAAGAACCAAATACATTTAAGATAAATTTATCTTCTGGAGGTGTGCGTTAAATTAACAACCAGAGATTTAAAAACTCCTTGAAATATAATACAGTGTACCAGAAGTACTACTAGAATTGTAAAAATGACCCAATAAAATCTATTTAAGAAGTTCAAATATCTCAGTGTATATAAATATATATATAAAGTATATATAAAAAATTAAAACTAGCTGCTGCGATATATAATAATCAAGAACAGGTGGAATAGAGAGTGCAGTGTAAACACAAAAAGAAATAATCAGAAGGAGTAAAATTTTCGGCGATCTCTCACCCTTCGTTGGTGAGGAGTCTCTCTTAGAGAGTACAATGAGAAAAATATCGATTAGCATGTTTAAAATGACGGCAAGAGACGTTTAGCCGGTTTTCGTGTTTTTCTCGTTTTGTAGAACAGGACAGTTCCCCCAATGCATACAATCATCTTAGGAAATAATTTACAGGAGTAGAGCACTTTGCAACATTTTATTTATTTGTTTCACTTTAACCATCAATTCTGTCTGCTATCGATGTCAATTAGTGAGTGGTATGTTCACATGGATCAAAGACCGGTTTCACGTTGGTTTGTCCTCATTGTCGGCACATGTAAGGTTATGTCCCGGGATAATCAGTGTTTGCCGTGCATACGATCTCCGGGGATCAGAGGGGAGAGGAACCCGTTTGTGGTGGAAATGGGGCTAACTCAGTCCAGCCGAGATCTGTCACCTCTGAACTGTGAACATGGCATAAACATTGTCAACAGTAGTGTGACGTTCATTGATGTTGATTCATAGTCAATTTTCAATCACACTTTTTCTGACGTAAAAGTCACTTCCAAATGAAATTGGAGGGACTGCATTAAGTTCAGATCGAAGGAAAATTCATTGTCAGACTGTGTTTCTATTTCAAATTTACTATCAACTGATATAATAGACAAAACTATTTAATTATAACAATCAATCGACCAAGAGTATCTTTTAAAATAATAGAAAAAAATGCACACAAACACGCTGGCGTGCTTTTAATTGCTTACATCTAATTGTATTAGAAAATCATCTAACTCATAAATAACAGAATTACAAAACCATTTCTTGGATTCACTGTTACTCACACCTTCATTAAAAGTGAATAGCACTCTCTTTGGCGTGCAAGGGTGAAAAGGATAGAAAGAAATGAAATGAAAGGGATATCGTTATCTTCAGAATTACGGTTCATAGAATATTACTAATTTTATTATTTTCAACTTCGTTCATTAATTTTACGAATGCACATTAATCTCCAGAGTAAAAGTTGTTATTGGTTATCCAGCAAGTAAACTTAAAAAGTTCTAATCTGTATATCAACCATGAATGTATTAAGAATCGGATAAGAATTGTCTGTTTTAATTGGATGGAAGTTTTCAATGTAATATTATGATTTAAATATTAAAAATTTTATGTATCGGATCTAATTCCATTTCTCCTAAAAAAAAAAACTATTTGAACAATTTTTAGTGCAAGGGAACAAAATAAAAAATCTAACTCTCCCAGCCAGGACAGTTCCGCCCTGGCTGGGACAGTTAGATTTTTTATTCTGTTCCCTTGCACTAAAAATTGTTAAAATTTACGTGGGATTAAATACAACAAAAAATATATTTAGAAACTATTTGATTCCAGTAACCATGATCTCTGCTCATATATTCCTAAGAACTGTAAGTCATTATTAGGCTATATAAAGTAAATCGCTCTCTAGAAAATGTATCGAATCTATATTTGCCTTCCTCACAGCTCTCTTCACTTCTTCTTTAGCATGGTAAATAAAATATAACTCATCCGAGGCGGTCTGTTATCTTCTAAAAATCTGGTGTTGCAGTTTCACTTAATTAATCAAGCATAAATGGTAATATTTTTGTAAAAAAAAAAAAAAAATATAACGTTGATGAAGAAATTTGTAAGGTTTTAGAACACAAATGATTCATCTAAGTTACGGTAAATCATTAATAGAATAGGATGGTGATAGATTTCACAAGAATCACTAGCTTTATCAAGTGATATAATTATAAAGAAATATTTATAAGTAATTCATTGAATTATATTCTGTACAATATAATACATATGTACGTAATGTAACATAAATGTTACATTATATGTACAAATTTTAATATAATTTTAAGAATTTAACGTGACTTGGAGTAAAAAGGCCTTATGACATTGTATTAGTGGGCATATTGGGAAAAATAAATGTGATTTGATGCGGAACAGATTGCTCTTTTATTGAACATTTTATATATGTGAATTTTTGTATATTTTTTCTACCAAAAATTCTTTAACCACTTTAATTTTTTTGTTCACAAAACCTTCACAGCTTCGTTTTAATTTTATAAAAGCAATGATAACTGTTACCTCTTTATGAATTATTGATTTTATTATACTATAGATTGAATTTTGTTAAAACATTAAACGGGAAATCAAATAAATTCAGAATTGTGTGCTTGTGTCTTTGTATATTTTTTTATATTTTTTTCTTCTTATAAGTCGTGGACCCTACTGATCTCTTTTAGAAAACAATGCCATCTAACATATTGGCTGCATTTCAGCATTAAATCAGAAATAACAAAAGATTTATTGTAATTCATTAAGTCGGAGAACTTTTTTCAGATAGGAAGAGAGAAGTAGGAGAAGTCTAACTTGGAGCGCTCAAGAAATGACGTGTGACCTGTTTCCTTCCTCACGGGGGTGTAGTTTTTTAATCCTCCGAACGGCAGACCGGCACCCTTGGGACCAATATCGATAATTCACTAGTCGATATCTCGCACAGTCCATGTCGACACACGACTAATTCAGAACTCTACCTTTATACTCCCCAGGGCCTCCAGTTCTCAGCTTTTTCCCTT
Organism: Oncopeltus fasciatus; assembly: GCA_000696205.2. NCBI lineage: Eukaryota > Metazoa > Arthropoda > Insecta > Hemiptera > Lygaeidae > Oncopeltus > Oncopeltus fasciatus. Next base: position 103,317 of record KZ807744.1, on the reverse strand, counting down.
CCCAAAGAGCTAATAATTTTTTTCCCTCCTTGCCTTACACACACTACGTACACACTCACACATCACACACACAAACAAACACACACACACACACACACACACACGCACACTTCTCTGTGTGTATATATATATATATANGTTACATATATATATAAAATGTAGTTGGCTTCATAGATTATGAGCGCGTGGGCAGACCTTGGATATCATTACCTGCTTTCTTATGCATGATTTAAATACAAATGACTAATTGATCACGTAGTTATTTCAGGCTGACAAGTTCTGCGCCAAACCTTCACAAGGGATTAATTCCATAAGGTCAGTTGCCTCCTTCAGACTGACGCATCTCAATGATTAGTGGGATGCGTCAGTCTGAAGGAGACAACTGACCTAATGGAATTATACGGGATTATGGCTGGAAATAATAGTTCAGATAAAAAAGTTTGACGTTGGGGGATCTACACCGTTTGACACAAATATTTATAGCGGTGGGGCTTACAAACTTCTTTAATATAGAAGATACTATACACATACGTGGTTAAACTGTTTAGTAATAATTTTAGAAAAACAGATCGGCCTCTCTCACAACCCTTAACCTTCAACCTTCAACCTCAACCCATTAACTTTATAGTATATTTATGTTAGGGGATTAATAAGTTAAATCTCCCTTGTAGACTAGCGGTTCTCAAAAATCCAGGTGCTTTTGCTATTTCCCGTATCAAAGGCAATGTCAAAGCTATACTCGACCTCATTTTGAAGGGGAGTGACGCTCGTACTGTCTGCTAGGGCACCGTGGCGCTCTCTGGTCAGAAATCTTAGCACTATTACAGGGAGCCCAGAGCACAGCTCAAAATATATGTAATTTATCACCGGATTCTGCCTGATAATTACATTATATATTATATACATACCTGAGGAGCTTTAGTCAAAACCTGTTTAGAGTAAATAAAAGCAAAAAACAATATATTGAAATATATGATAAATACATATATGAATCTCCTTTTTCTGCATAAAGCGAACATTACGTTTCTAACTACAGGGCACTAAAGAAATTACACTATTATAGGGAGTTTTGATTATTATAAAAATTATTATTATTAATATTACATTAATATAGAGAGTTTTGATTACATTATCTCCCTCTAGGAGATAATGTAATCAAAACTTCCTAGGGAAATAAACAAGGTTACCAACTTAACATAGCTGAAAATTAATTATGATTGGGGCTAAAATGTTCCAATTATACTTAATGCCATAAATGGACCAATAGTGGGGGATTACCAGTAATATCCAATGGGAGATAAAAATTTTTCTTTGTTGTAGCTGACATATTTTTTAGTTTGGAGTAATGAAATTCAGCACAGATTCCCTTCCTTCTGAAAGAAATATTTTCGGAATTAAGAGAGAAATTGAACAGCTAGGAGTATGTGTGTAAAAAACCATACATTTTTTATTAAAGGCTTAGAAGCCGCAATTAATTCTCTTCATTTATGTAATATGGCCTTTGATTTTTATTTCTTAAAAGAAAAGTAGAGTTAATCAAACTTAACTGTTATTGAGGCCAACCAAACGAATAGAAGTGGATGATTACCTAAAAAGTCAAGTCTGAATTAAGAAGAAAACTTTTTTTTCCTGCAGCGGTGGAATATTCAGTATAATACTAAGGATCTCTAGAAAGATTTTCTTACTGCTTAAATAAAATATTTAAAAAGATGCACTGTGAATTTTAACATCTAGAAGTAGGGCTTTACTTGAAATAAAATGATAGTGTTACGGCTTATAAGGCAACATTAGTTGTTTTCTTTCTGAAATTGCATATGCCACTTTTAAATATAATATTCAATTTTTACTATTATATTTAAATGTCAATTTTAATATTTAAACTTAAAATAAGCCATAGTTCGTTATAAAGAAAAATAAGTTAATTATAAGTGTTACCTGGAATGTAAACTGTGAGTACAAGAAAGTCTTTCTGCTTCAGCGGGCGCAATATTTAATTTTATCAACGAAACTAAACTCAGATTTATGTTATGACATACTCACTGATAGAAGTATGTATTTAGTATGAGACAGGAATATATAACCGCAAATATTCATCAACTAAAAGCTACAATAATTCACTTAATTTATTCAGCTTTAATTGATGGCCTTTTTAATGGTTTCAATAATAATTGCAGTTTTTAATGCTCCAGGTTCAATGTTTGCAGTGCACTGATGTTTTTCTTTCTTTCTGTGCTTCTGATTTTAATGATCCAGAGGATTCCTGGTGTACCACTAGTTAACACCCATGCCAAATTGAGAATCATTCTTCATTATATAGGAAATTATTTTTAATCAGGAAAAAAAGGATCAAAGAAGTTCCTTGATGTCTTACTCAAAGTGTGATGCGATGAGTAATGGTATACCACATACTCATTGTATCAGGTGCAAGGACTTTTTATAAAAGTGAAATTGTAACCTGATGGTGTATTTCGCGCCTTACTGGAACGGAAGAGTGTTTTACTTTACTCTTTATTTTTAAAGCAGGACTGTAAAGTTATTAGGTATGCGGGCATTACTTTGCTGCAATCAGGGCCGATGTCCTTTGTGCTAGAGTTCCTCATTGCCTTACAGAGCTCGGACAGGGCTGTATAAGCAGAAACTAGTTGAAGAGAGGAATTCAAATAGCAAACATACTAGGAAGTGCGTGATCACAACGCTTCAAGAACTTTCAAAGTTGAAGTTTCAAATATCTTAAGTGAGTTCTATTTTAGTAAGTGCGCCCACTCTTCTCAATTTTACTAATGGATGTAGGCAGTTCTTAAAACAACTACAAGACTATTATTTACATTAAAAACTATTTATACTGTTAAGGGTATCTTTATGTAATCTGAAATTAGTATTGGAAAATTAGTGCTCTGGAGCTAGAAACAGTCATGCACCTTAAACGGGGTTACGGTAATTTTTGCTTGATAGAAAGTATTAAATTTAAATTTAGATAATTGTTCCCCTGTTTTTTTCATATAATGAGTAATTGTATATTATATAGCTTGATGTTATTTAGAAGTGGAATATACAGAGAAATAAAAAACATACCCTCTACCTAGAGTCTTAGAGGCAAAGCACATGTGTTGTGTTTCTTCATGAACCAAGTGAAAAAAGGGTAACCTTACTGACCTGATTTTTTAAAAACCATTTAAAGAAAAATGGTACTAAATTGGGATAAGGTTTCCGCAGGGGCACACCAGGTATTCCCTGTGTCATTGCAAACTGAAGCACAGAAAGATAAACCAAACTGTTTACTTTGAGTATTGAACCAGGGACATTTGTGACGAGACCAAATTTTTAAGTTGTATTAAAATTTGAATTATTTATCAAAATTTTATCTGAATTATATGTACAAATTGTGTTACATAAATTGAAATTATAAGCTAAAATGAATATATAAGGTGAGCCGGTATAGCAATGACGATGAACCTGGATCCTGCCAAACTTGGCAAAGGTTGTAAACTTTAAATTACATGAGCACTGCTACTTATAAAGATTTTTATTCATCATTCCTTTTTCTAATTAGTGAAAGTGATTTTATTAGTAAAAAATAATAAATACTTCGTTTAAATTTCTTTATTTTGTAAAATCAAATTTTTTAATTTTAGTTCATACATTTTGACTCTGATGGGTTATTGTAAGGACATATTATATTTAATTTGTCCTTAAGTCGTTTAGTGGAAATTAATTAAAAACCAGAAGTTTGACATAAAGTGTCTGTCATTGATAAAAAAAAAAAAAATAGTGACTTATGAACTCCAGAGACAGAGATTTTAATTTAGGGCCTAAAGTGAGCACTCGTGTTATTTTATTTTGGAGTCGCTATCAGATAAAAAGTTATAATAAAGTGCCACTCCATTTCATCTAGCTTAAGAGGTTTTTATTGAGAGTTTTTTATTGGATACATTATACCAATTACAGACAATAAATTATGTTCTTTATAAATTTTATGTACATATATATATATACCCTCAACCTTCAACCTCAACCCATTA
>KZ807744.1:71462-95306 GCA_000696205.2 Oncopeltus fasciatus | reverse complement strand
CTGGCGGGGGGAAAACAGAGGCCTCCAGCGGAAAGCAGATCCCGGCAGCATTGCTCTAAAGCCCCCCTCAAATATAACGAGATTTTAGAGCGTCCAATAACATTCTTCCTTATTATAGCTTTCAAAATACCGGTTTATTTTAAAGAATTAAAAAAAGTTTATCATATTTGTAATAAATAGTATTATATATATATAAAGTAAAAAAGATGAAATAGGAGATTTGAAGTTTACCTGAAACCTAAATTTTAATAGTCAATATAGAAGCTACAATTTGGTTTTGTCCTCGTAAAATTTGGCAGTTCATTTGTAAAAGCTAAAAGAAAGGCTTCTAAAAAGGAATGTTCGTTATTGCTAGGAATCGGGGGAGTAGTGGTGGAGGTTTACTTTATTTGGTAAGTTGATATACGAGTATTCATTAACTAAAACGCTAAATAATGGGTTTTTTTAATTTATGATCATCGTAAATTGATGTTTTTAATATTTTTTTAAGAAGTGGTTAAAGCGAAAAAACCACATTTTTTTTTCTCGCTCAGTGGAATCTGCTGAAAAAACTATACTACAGGGAACTTACTGTTTTACACTTAGACTCCAAGTTATGTTGTAGATGGCAAAATATAGCTTTTTGCTATGTACCAAGTACAAGTAGCAAAACTCACTGATTTTGTTTGTCTAGGACGTTTTTGATAAGAAAGACGTTCCTGACCAATGTGCTCATTAGTCTGTTCAAGCCGCGAATCGTCTGAATTGTCTGAGTAGTGAATCAGCACTGAAATTTTGGCAATGTGCTATTGTTGCTCTATCCATCTCTCAAAAATATATCTGAGTGTGTTCTAAAATAAACGGATATTTCTAGAATGTCTAAGAAAGGAAGAGACAATAGAATGTCGGAAAACGTTTTTATATGCATTTTAATATAATTCCATAACTAATTTATGCCATATTTAAATCAGTTTTTAAATTTTTTTGTAGGCCCTGGGGAGCGAAATATAATTTCTCAAAGGACGACAAGAAGAGTGGAATTTCTTTGTGTGCCGTCTACTAGAAAGGAAGCTTTTTACTAAAGTATAGTCTTCGAATTGATTCTCTATTCTAATAAAATCGCTCTGAGATTTTCAGTTATGAGGAATAAATAACCTAATAAATTAAAAAGTTTTGGAAATTTAGGACAATTAAAATAACTACCCAATCGTAGAACCTTATTAAAACGGAATTTTTATTGCACTTCAGGTAATTTCATAGTAAAATCAAGAAAATATAAAATTATTTTATACATTTACTAGATGAGGATTTTGTCAAGAGAATGGAGAGAATTTACGCCTGAATGTAGTTCATTGTCGAGGTTGTTAGAAAACCATACATAATTAACTTGCTACATTCGTTCACACAATGGCTTGCTTGCTTAGTTCATATTGTATTGTTGTTATCAATAAATATTTAATGTATACAAGGATATTTACCAATTAATACTCAATAAAGACGCGTACTGACAATACGTTATTTCAAATATGATATTTGACTGGAATTTTTTTTAGAACTATGCTTGTTTTTTTTGTTTTTTTTTATTTTGTGCTGTAAAAATGTAAGTAACTAAAGTACTGTTTGGGGACTAAGTATTCTATGTTTTGATTTGTGAATTATATTATGACAAAAATAATAATTATAAGTGTTACAGAAAATTTATTCGAAATATGAATTAGAATACTTAATAAATATTATTTGAACTATAAATAAGAATTATCGAAGAACATAGTTATTCTTTATAAATATTTTATTTGGTTGTGGTTTTTTATCCCAAGTAAATTTTAAACAATTAATGAGAGGGAATAGACCCACAACCAAATAAAATATTTTAAAGAAAAATAAATAAAGTAAATGACGAGAGTCGACAAATAGCTTGACAATGTCAGCTCCTTCGAGTACAAGGCGAAGTTCTCGTCTTTCTCGTGGGTTAGACTCTCGCTAGTGTAGAGGGAATTGAATGAGATATCTAGCGCGTCCTGGTAGCATAACTCGTAAATGCACCGGCTCGGATAGCAGGAGATCCAGATTCGATTCCCGGCTGGGACAAATAGATTTTTTTATTCTATTCCCTCTCATTAATTGTTTAATAGTTATTCTTTGTTTAATTCTTCCAATTACGGCTATTAAAAAGTTATACAAGAAAAATCTAGTGAAGATATACATTGTTGATATAAGTATGGTTATAATTACACCAAGAAAATACAACAAATACTCAACAGCGTATCAATATTGATTCAATTCTTGGTAGTGAATAATAAGTAATTAAAATATCCTCTGCAGCCTATTCTTCGGGATTGGTAATTATTAAATATTTATTGTAAACTGAATAATGAAATAGGCCTACTACCTAAAGAAGCATGTGCGAGGATAATTGATTGGTCGAGCACGAGTCGATAGTGCTGGCATTCTTGCGTGAAGTAACCTTTCCGAGGCGCGGGAACGACCTTGACTCATCTATTCTGCCAACCAGATCTCACATGAAGAAAGTCCTTTGAGTTAGGTCCGGATTGCCCTCATCATCTCACGTATTGATTGCTATTCAGCATATATCTGTGTGTTCATGCTACATTCTTCATATTCTTACCGAATGTTACTATTAAATTACATATACATGTATACTTATATAATTGCTAAATTATTGCTTTCTAATACTCTTCCAAAAAATGTAATATTTTTTATATAATATTATATCGTAAAATTTGCCAACATTTTAAGACTATATAAAATATTCATGCCTTTTGAATTATATTGTTGGAACAATTTTGATATTAATTTAATGATTGTTCATGAGTCGAGTATCTCGATAAGATATATATCTCAGGTACACTTATATACTTATGTATTAAACTCACACTATTTATTTTGTATTTCAGTTATTTTTACAAAGAGTTGGATGAGTTTGTTAAAGTCAGAAATCGGTTAGGAACCTAGAACATTTTTTTACGGAGTTGAAAACAATCTTTATTAAACTTATTAAATCTTTAAGATTTAAAGAATTATTTAAAACTGGCAAACTTCTCTCCTACTTTTCTGAGCAGTTTTCCTTATCAGGTTGTATAAACCTTCAAACTTTATCAGCACTACACGACAAACACTTTTATAATCCTTATTACGTTATATGGCCTAGTTTTAAAGCATTTTTCGTTCTATTTCACCTAATTAACTTAAGCAAATCTCTTGAGAAGATATCAAGTTATTCATACACACACACACAAACACCTAACACAAACACACACCAATAAGTATACCAATTTTTTTGTTTTAAATCGGGAGAGGAGAGAGAAAGCTTAACGGTAGACCAAAATTTAAAATCTTAACATAAGTTATTATTAGCGTTATATTTCAAAAATAAAAATGAATAAAACAAAGGCTATGAGTACATCCGGCACCAGGCTTACGAAACCCGTCATCAAAGGAAATTAGATAACAGTTCCGGTCTGCAGATAGTGACACGTTTCCTTCATGTTATAATTATTATTATTATAATAAAAAGTAATGCTACATAGGGGGTGTGGGAGGGGGGGTGATAGCAACAACCCGTATACATAAAAATAATGATACCAATGTAGACTTCATTCCAATACTTTGTCTAAGTATTAAAGAAAAGCTGTTAATATAAAATCATCTTCAATACATTTTAAATAATATCTCCGTAAAGACTTGTTTTATTTTAGAATTTAATATAAATAGTGATTAAAATCCATTTTCGTGACATACATTTTTGACTATTGTTCAACTGTACCAAATATATTTGGAGCCAAATCTACTGTGGTGATCTAGACTCTTAACAGTTAGATAACTTAGTTGACGTTATGCATGAAAATGGGCCACAAATAACTTTATTTTAAACATTTTTAAACCGTTTAACATTAAAAAATTTGATAAAGCAATAAAATAAAATAAAATAAACCAGATGTTTGAGAATTTACTGCCGTATTTTGTGCTTCTACAGTTATATCTTGCTATAAACATTAAATTGTTTCTGAACATTTAATGTAGTTTTACTTTGTACCGCAGTATTCCCATACTTCCATTCCTACAGAACAGTAACAAAAATATCTGTATTATTAACGCCCGTGTTCTTGTAATATTGAAAAAAGTTCAAAGATTTTTCTGCAGAAAATGTCCAAGGATGTCCGGATTTTCTGGAATGTTCAAAAATAGCTTGTAACAGTTCTTACAATTTGTGAGTGTTTGAGAACATCCCAGATCATTCTGGAACCATTTAGAGCACTTTCTAATGTAGAATATTCTTGAAAATTGTGTTTCGGAATTTGTCACTGTGGAAACTACCATTTTGTAGGAGTACATAAACCGCACGTCGGGGTTCGAACGTCAGTTTTATACTTACGAAGGCTAAAATAAAAAATTTAGGGCATTTTGAAAAAAAAAAAAAAAAAATTACAGTGAACTATTAGTAGTCAAGGTGATGCAACGACTACATACAAATAAAAAATCAAGTATTTAAAGAGTACTTATTATTTTAGTTTATTAATAGTTGATCTTATATATACTTTGGAAAATGGTCAAAAGTAAAAAATAGATGAGGTCTTACCAGTTCTCAAAGTAAATGGCAAAAAACAAAAAGAAAAGCTAAAAAAACTGACAAAAACGATAAAGCAAAGCAAGTTATTAACTTTGGGATATATGTGTGTGTGTGTGTTTTTGTTATATATGTAGTATATATAGTAGTGCAAAACATCGGAATTTTCAAACTTTTTAGGAGATAATGTACGGCTAACCAGAGTGGTTGATTACTGAATCATGTGGAGGGATGAGAGGATACCTAGATAACCTTACACATGAAGTAGGAGGGGATTGGGTAGAATGCTTACCAGGGGCAGTATGGCCGCTCTGGGCATATAACCTTTATGTCTCTCGCTCTCCCAAGGGTCTGCTAACTTACCTTATTTGCTCAGAGCCTGCTGAAATTAGAGCACCTCCTTGCTAAGAATTTATACTCCCCTAAATTCTCTTCAAAAGTTTCGATTAACTGATTATTTATAAATGATTTCAGTAGAAATGATTTCAAAAATAAACACTTGGAATCTTATAGTCAATTTGCAGTAAGTCGTAATTTGGTGGAAGGCCTATTTACTCAAGGTTGTGAGCTTAAAATGTAGAACCACAGGAAGAGATATTAAGAATGCTGTGTCATAAATTGTGCGCCAAGTCGTCAAATAGATTTGTAGGATCATGTAAACACTGCTCCGGACTCTTTCATAGGTTAGAAAAAATGTTTATGGTGTTCAATTAATTTTCAATAACAGCTTTGGGAAAAATTCAAAATTCTTTTGAAATATTACTTTGTCATTGAGTTTTGTACCTTGAGAATCAATATGCACAAGTATTAAATAAGTCTTAAATGATGAAAGATGTTCTCAAGGTAATTGAATTTAAAATAATTCACTGTAGTATCAATTTCAAAACTTTTTTAGGGGACTGAAATCTAAATACATTTATTCCCCCAAAATTTTATTGTTAAGTCAAGGATAGTACATATTGTGATTTTGAAAAATAAGGGAAGACATTAAAACTTTCATAAACAATATCGTCATAATATAAGTAAAAATTCCGGATGACCAATAGCTACAAGATTTCTTTGTAGCAGACCATCAAATTCAGGTAATTCAATTGAGGTCAACTGATTTGTCAACAATTTGATTTATTTCCCATTGTTAAAACCTATAAAAGTGACCATAAAACTTAAAAAATATTCTTCGGGAATCAAAATATTACTTGAAAAATGAACACCAGCAAAAGTTTAAGCAAAAGTTCACAATAATTTTATTTATAAGTAGAAGTGGAATCAGCGCCTCCAAATTTATTATAAGATAGAATACAACCAAAAATATATCACTGAAGATAAATTTACCAATTTTAAACGATACACCATGCGTTTTTTTTTAGAATTTGGAATTTATTATTGCTACAAAACAAAGTAAAGAAACGGGTTGTTCGATGAACACATGACAATAAATAATCTTAATCAAAATACAAAAACATTAATCTTGATTTAATCTTAATCACAATAATTTTAAGATATTTTGGATGTTATACGATGATAAAATATTTAGAATAAATTTTGGTTTTTTTTTATATGCGCGGTCCAGCTGAGTTTAGTAATTTTTTACTTGGCCCACCAATGGATTTGGTTAGACACCCCAAGGATTCAGAGGAAACGTTATCAACCTTGGGAAACTCCACAAATATTGAAAGTAGAGCTTCTCCATATTGATCCGATTGACGAATCTGAACCACAGTGGCCTTAATAGTCTCAATTGTAGAAGATTGAGTTCTTTCTATTCCTATCAACTCCGTCAATACTTCAGTGAGTGACATATTGGCAGGAAAGTCCTAAGCAAATTAGATCTTTTGATACTTTGAATCTCTTTATTTACAAATATGTCAGTGTGTATAGTTCTGTAAGTAATTAAAATTAAAAATGATCCGGTTACAAAGAAAACTATCTTACATAAGGTTCGCAAAAGAACAATACTGTACTAATTGTAGCTGTAAATATCGTTGCTTAATTTATGTTACTTAATATATCGTTCTTTTTACTGTTACAGAACACTTCAGTCACCTTAACTTTATGTTCATTGTTAATAATACCGTCAATACGAACTCCAGCTGGTCTAGATTATTTGTATAGCTATCGCCGAATTTAAGCGCAAATTCTTATCAAATGCCATTCTTTTTATGATCAAAATGGAAAAAGATCTTTATCCATCTTATTATCTTTTTGGAATGATCTTGGACATTCTCTTTGATTCTGACATCTGGCTTCATCGGAAAGTTTTATTGAAATAATATTATTAGTGCAGCTATTGCCTAGTGAGTGGTACGTTTCAAAATACAAATGGTTTAAGGTTGATGTTCATCACAGAGCTAATTTTTATATTTTCCATGTTTTTGCTTGCCATGATTCTGTATATGGACGAACTGTAGAAAGTATTCCGGTGTCTGCATGCAGCTCGCAAGAGACGACTACTAGCAGGGATGCTTCGAGGACCTTAAAGCGGCATAGAAGTATTTTAGTTGGTCTTTTGACCATGTGAGTTTGGATTCAAGATGGAACTCGCTAAAAAAAATTTTAAAAAACAAAACTGAAAATAATATGTGCTAATAGTCTTATGTAACGAAATGTATTACTTATACAGGTTGGTGTACGTATTTTATTAGGAATGCTGTATAAAGTATACATAACTTTGGATAATTAAGTCCTTGCAAGGCGTCTTCTAGATGACTGTAGCACAAAACGCTCTTAAGCACTTGTTTTCCTTACGACCTGCGCCTAAATTCAGCCAAAATTTCATATTTCTCCACACTGACACGAGACAGCGGCATTCCGCTCACTTCTTAAAACGCCCAAAGCATGTGTACGATACTAAGACACGATTGCGTTAATGGTATTTGTGATTTCACATTAGATACCCTTTATGGAATTGATTTTAATAGGAATTGAGGTATCAATACCACATGAATGAATCCATGAATGTCCAATTGAAATCTTTGTGGTAATTATATGATTTACTGGGGTAGAATAAAATCTATAAATGGTAAGAGGAAATGACATTGTGAGTGGCAGACATATTCTCCTCTTACTTTGTGATAACTGGACGAAATACAATCTATATCGGACCTCCCAGAAACCTTCTTCAATGGAAATGTGAAATTCGCTTGATTCCATAACCTTTATTAAATATAAGGTTTTAGTATGAAACATGTTTTCAAATAGGGTATATTTAAATGCAGTAAATAACAAAACTGATGCAATAAAAGATACATTTTAATAAAACTACTATTTTTCTCTGAAAAATTAGTTTTTCTTTCTTCGTTTTCAGGTTCGTTTTCTTAAATGTAACTCTGGAGAGGGAGAAAGATCACTTTGGCCCTTAGACAGGAGAAAACCATGCAGATGAAACTAGACGGAGACGAGTTGCCTTCAAAGGAAATGGAGTCACGTCTGGGAATTGGATGGAGTTTAGCTGGTGTTCAGGGAGATGTAAGTACGCAGACAGCATCAGGTCGATAACAGATCACTCTTGATGTATAATTTAGAGACGTAGGGCAAAGTAATCCTTCCCTTCACGCATCGATTTAAGTAGCTTCGCAAAAGTACTCCTTTTCGCAAAAGGGCTTGAAAAAGCACTCCTAAGTATTGTTAAGAACTCTTAATCCAAGTTCTAAAAGCGCCCCACCTAAATCTTGTCCGCTTTATTTTACAAGAATAAGGTATTCCATATATATTTACATGGTATTTGAATAGATTTGGTATGTAATCACATACCATGAATCCAAATCTATTTACATAGATAACATGACGCGTCTTTTGAAAAATAACTTTGGGATCTTCAATTATCATACTAATATTAATTTTATGATTATAGGCATAAATTAAATTTACTCGTAATTATTGGTGTTATGTATGACTTTGATCGGTTTAATGAATGTAAAATTTCTTGTTCAAGCACTACTGGTATTTTATCCCACGTAAATTTTAAACAATTAATAAGAGGGATTAGAATAAAAAAATCTATCTGTCCCAGCCAGGAATCGAACCTGGATCTTCTGCTATCCGGGCCGGTGCACTTACTAGTTATTCAACCAGGACGCGCTAGATATCTCATTAAATTCCCTCTACACTAAAAATAGTTTGACAATGTCAGCTCCTTCGAGTTTAAGACGAAGTTCTCGTCTTTCTCGTGGGTTAGGCTCTCGCTAGTGTAGAGGGAAATGAATGAGATATCTAGCGCGTCCTGGTAGCATAACTGGTAAGTGCACCGGCCCGGATAGCAGGAGATCCAGGTTCGATTCCTGGCTGGGACAGATAGATTTTTTTATTCTATTCCCTCTCATTAATTGTTTAGAATTCAATGCAGTATCCTATGCATGAGGCATACCCGTCAGGTTTACAGTGTTCAGAGTCCTCAGTACCTGAGGCGAGTAGGCCAAGCAGACAATGGCATTTGACAAGAAAGTAGGAAGGATTTTCAAAATTTTTCAAAAATCGCTGGTAACAGGAATGGCTTGCTGATTATATTCTGAAAGTTTATCAGTGTTCCACGAAGTATAAACAGAATTTTGTATATCATAAATTATAATAAATTCGATTTATTTTTTGCCTTGCTAGTGAATTTGGATTTTAAATAATTGCTCATGGTTTCATGGAACTTTATATTTTAAAAATGATGATAGACCTCTTGAATATTTATGTTATACTTTTATTTATTAACATTTTTTGAAAATTTTCTTATAGTGCATTATTCTTTTAGGAAGAACTTTTTTTTCAGCACTATTTTCGAAACGTTCCCCAGAATGGATTCAAATAATAATTAACATTACTGCTAAATTTGACTATTATAAAAATTTTAAATGTTTCCTACCACTTTACTTACTTACCCCAGTTTAAATCAACAAAGAAACCGATAGCCAATATTTTTTATTTATTATTAAATAACTGTTAACGTCCCATTGAACCACATAGGGTCATGGAGGGAGAGCCTATCTACTTGTGCTCATCCATTTCTAAACATCCATGGCTCTGGATAATCATTTAATTATCGATAAAATTTCATCTCGGGCGGGATTTGAACTCGCAGCGGGATTGCGTGACCTAAATGGCCCCCATGAACTAATCCGGCTCCTTGGAGGGACATTGAGTAGACGAATCCGGGTTTAAAAGGACAAACATGTTTAAGAGACCTTCTTATAAAAGAAAAAAACAACAACAACAACAACAACAAAAACTCTTTATTAGTGATTCCACTTTAGAATCGCATTAGGCATTGAAACCGTTTTCTAGTTGTTTTCGAAGTAAGTCACAACCCCAGAAGCACTTGGAGAAAAACCTTATAAAAATGTATAATGGACTTATCAAAATCTTTTAAGGAGTGATTCTTTGTAGAAGTTGGATGGATTATGTATCTCACCTCACTCAAATACTGTTAACTTCAACTGAGAAGAGACACGGAAAGAGTGACCAGGAGAGTAGCCTGGGCTAGATTATAAAAGTCATAAACATCCCTTAGAAACGGAGAACCGGCAGAAGAAGATGTAACCCCTTTGAAGGGTGGTCTTCCTTTTCATCTTCATGTCCTAGAAACAAAATGGTAACTAAGATTCAAGATAAAATTCTAGTAGAGTAGCCTCTATTATGTTCCGCAAGGACTGCAAACCGTAAAAAATAAAAATGAATAATCAGTAAAAATATACTCAGGTGATCAATATATCATGCTCCTTATACTGAAAGAAATGAGACTGAGGTATTGTCTCATTACTAAAAGACTCTTAATTTTCGCATATAAGTTAACAAATTTTAGAAAATTCTGAAGACATTGCTATTTTGAGATTCCGGACGTATTTTTGACGAATATTAATGAGTTGTATTAGTTCAAGCAACTACAATAACTCACAAGCATATACACCCCCACACATATCTAAAAGGAATGAATGGAGGATTATTATGAGCAATCTTATCGGTAATAATCTGGACTGAGGAATTTTAGAGCCGTCCCACGACAACGAACCATTTATTTCGTTTTATAAATAAAAAAATTGTATTACTAAGGAGTTCCGATTGCCTTAATAAAACCAGAAATAGATTAATAATGTAATACAAAATAGTAAGATCATTTGGACTTAAGGAAACAATATATGGCTAAGTTATATATAGGCTTATTCGTTTCCTTACTTGTTAAGTCTTTGTTGTAAAGCTTACAGGTAAAGTTTAATACGACTAATTTTGATTTATTTGGAATGAATTATTATAGATAGGTCGAATTTCTGTCAGGCCATAGGGTTTGACCTATCTCTTCTTATCTTTCTTAAGATAGCGCTCTCCATAAGTATGCTTTGGAATGTAATCCTGTAGGGTATATACAGAAGAGAACTGTCACTTCTTGTAGGATCGGTAGAGGCTTGTGAACGTCCAGCGTTCCGAACGAATGAACTGGACATTGGAAGTCTTGCTGACGAATCCCGTTCTTATATTAAATATTTCTCTTTAACCAGAAAAGCTGAAACACATAGAGAGGGTTTTGTCTTTTAATGACATGGAAATCTAAAATATGAATATTCTATAACTGAGACGATGAAGAATTTGCGTAGATCCAACGTCACGGACTGAATTTATCTTCTTCAGTCTTATTTCGTAATTTTGATGTGGCACATATCAATATAATTCTTCCAGGCATAAATGACCATTATCAACAAGAATATAGTGCAAAGTGTATTTTTGAGGTACTTGCCATACATACTATGAAACTATCAAGAGTAAGAACTACTCGTAAATAATGTAAATAGTTAAATAGAGCTGCGTAAAGCAAAAAAATATTGTAAATTTAAGAAAACAAAACAATATAATTCTTCCTAGTTAGAAAAATGACACAAAAGGAAAACTTTCCCTTTCCAGGCATTGTAAATCAAATGTTCTTTTTTTCTGTTTTATGTATAAAAGCAGGAACTCTAAACTAAAACAAAAGAAATGAATTAAAAGACTGTGGGAAGAGCTTGGCAAGGGAAAACTGGAATTGTGAAATATTACTTGAGTCCTGGAGAAATAAAATAAAACTTATAAGTCCCTTTTCCACGTCAAGAGGTGGAGTCTTGAATTCACTTGAAGTTTTTAGGGGTTAGAGAATTCAGGAAAAAATGGGCACAGCTGAAGCTGTCGTATATTATTTCTCTTTAATCCCGGACTTATTTCAAGGGTTTTCCAAAAATTATAAAGCATAAAGATATATAATATATAACTTATGTAAGGTATCTAAAAATATGCTAGTAACATAGTAACAACCATAAAGTTTCTTGGATCCTGTTTTGGAACAGCCACCATGAACAGGGAGCTTCAAAGAGCTCGGATTGACTCTTTAGTTCCAAAACCACATATTTTTTGCGACCAACGTGGTCAATTTTGCTAAATACGTCAACTGTCACGATAGTGGCCCAATATCGCTTTTGAAAGCCTATAGACGCCTATGGAAAACCATTGGACACGAAATCTACGAGTAGACGCTTTAGTTTAATGATTGAAATTCTCATTCTTTATATTTAATTAATAAAGATGTAATAAGTGGTTTATGATATAAATTCACCAATAGTGTAGCAATTTTCTTCAACACTTATTCTGTAGCATTGTTTACATATTAGTATGGATAAAATGTCAAATACTAATTTTTTTTTAAATGGCATATCAACCTTTGGTTATTAATGCCAGGGAGATATTTAAAAAAAAGCGGGAAGATATTTTAAAGAAGAGGAAGAAGAACTTCTTGAAAATAGGTTTTGCTGAGGTGTAGTGTGTTGTTAATGCAAATAGTTATTATGTAGAGGTAGATAGTGATTTCTTTGTGCTAGGAAACTACGAAAGTTGTGAGGAAAAAAAATCATGAGAGAATGGAAAAAGAACGTAATACTGAAAATGCATCTAGATAAGATTTAATAGCCTGCCTTCTTTCAGAATTCTCATTACAGAGTCGAGTTAAAACTTTGTTTTGCTTTACTAGTTTCGCGTCTTAAACTTACTCTTCAAGAGCTTCACACATAATTATGTAAAAAAAAAAAGTTTACAGATTAATATATGAATTTACCACACTCAAGGCTACTTAAAAAGTGAAAACTTAACGAAGGATTATCCAAGTAATCGATTTGTAGAAGTGTTATGATGTATTAATAATTGATATTGAGTACATTTTTTTTTGTAAAATCAAATTTAAAAAATACCGTTTACAAGGTAAACCGGGAAAAGTAAGTTAGATCTATGGAGGAGAAGGTTTTTCCGCGATAGAAGAACCAGTGTTCAGGCCTCACAAGTTCCATTCCTCATGCAGGGACTCTATAAGAATGCCTCTAGGACTAGTGATCACTGACTCTTATCTTGGGTGATGATCATTCGTCACCAATGGGTGATTATCATTCGTCACCAATGGGTGATGAGCATTCGTCACCAATGGGTGATGAGCATTCGTCACCAATGGGTGATGAGCATTCGTCCCCAATGGGTGATGAGCATTCGTCCCGAATGGGTGATGATCTCACTCCTAACAGAAACTATGGCGAGGAATCTACCTCATTATATCCATCAAGTCACTCTCAACTAGTCTCTCACTCGGAGGAAAGTAGACGTTATAGTAGTACAAAGTAGACACCCTGGAGCCAAGATTGAAAGGGGATGACCTCCGAGGTGACAACCGCCGACAACAGAACCCCACCAAGCCACCGGTCACTCTCAAGCGAACGGGTCGGTCGTAGCTGTAGTAATCTTTAAACTCGCATATATCTCCTGCTTTCGGGTGGGTTTCTAGAAGAGAGACACACAAAGGATCGTTTTCAGTGGCCAATAATTCCAACTCGGGTGAATGGGGTCGTCAGAGACCATAACTATTCCATTGAACTATGGTCATAAGAAAGAAAATTGACAACCTTATATCGATTTTGTACTCGAACAGACAAAATATGACCGATCATAACAAACATAAAATGAAATGTGTTCACGGCCAGAACAATAACAATGTTCATAGATATCCAATCTCAAATATCTCCACACTCTATGCATAAATGTGTTTTTTCAAAAGTAAAATTCTTAATTATAGCAACAAAAACAACTATTAAAGACAACTGCATATAAAAACGAATACACTTTCGATAAAATCAGTGGAATGAAAAGGAGAAACAACATAGTAGCTTTATTTAGTTGAGAATTCATTAGAGTTATTGCGCATTGATTCACCTTTATAAAGTGAACAAAGCTGAAACTTGATTTGTAAGCAGTGGACTCTGGATAGCGAAACCGTGGTATCTGAACGGAACCTCTTCGCCTCAGTTCTCTGACCCCTAGGAGGAACATCAAGGACTTGGGGATCAGCTACAAAGAAAGTTTTTTTTAGTTTGGTCTCACTCTTATCTTACACACCCCTCCGCCCCTGACCTCCTTATTTTTCACCGCTCTGTGCCCTTAATGAACTAAACTAGCGGTTTACAAAATAAACCTTAAACACAGAGTTTTTTTTTTGGTTTTAGATAATGCAAAAGCTAGAGCGTTTCCAGACACAATACTCCCCTCACCAAAAACTATATATATATATATATATATGTATACATGTTCAGTTTGGTTTCCACGGTTGGTTTTTTTTCCGAGCTTTCACACATCCTGTGTGGAAAATTAGCTCATTGACTTATTGACACGGTCAAGCCCGGAAGAAGATTATGTTTCTCAGTGTCTTAGGATTTCCTAAGCGAAGATCTGTTAGAAGTCTCATCATGGTTCCAATGTGCATAGCTTGATTTTCTTAGGGTAAACCAGCTAAAAAAAGAAATAGCACAGTCTGACTTTCCCGAGTCTCAGCATAATGACTCTTTTGTGAAAAAAACCGACCTTCCCTGATTTCTGAATTATATTCACTATTCTTAATATGCCACAAATGTATTGTTCGCTTGAAATTCTAAAACTTTTTAAAAGAAGGTATTTTTTTTTTAATTGATGACTATTTTCGAAGCAATCTATAATAAATACGAAAAATCTCAACTTGAGCCAAATATCTTCAAAACAAAACCTTCAATCGAAAGACATATATTCTTAAAATTATTCCTTAAATCAAATTAAATATGTATTATATTAATAGATGTAAGCTAATTTTTTTTTCGTAAAAATGATTAATATTGTTTCTATCCTTTTAACTTTGACAGTGATGACTATAAAATTTATGTATAAAAGATGTATGTATTTATATGATGAATACATGTATTATATTAATAATAATAATACTATAATAATGATTATTATTTCATAAATGTATACAGATTAGTTTTATGTTCACGTAGGCTTCGACTGTCGAAGAGAATTCTCTTTTCAGCCCTGAAGAAGCCATAACATGACGTGCGAAAGCTCGGCAAATAACAACAATTTGACACGGTCCAACCCGGAAGAAGAAACGGTAAATNTACATGTATTATATTAATAATAATAATACTATAATAATGATTATTATTTCATAAATGTATACAGATTAGTTTTATGTTCACGTAGGCTTCGACTGTCGAAGAGAATTCTCTTTTCAGCCCTGAAGAAGCCATCACATGACGTGCGAAAGCTCGGCAAATAACAACAATTTGACACGGTCCAACCCGGAAGAAGAAACGGTAAATAGATTAGTTTTATGCTAGATCCGTATTCTACAAGCCTTGATACATGAAATACCAAATATAAATATGAGTTAAATTTTATTATTTTGAAAATAATGAACCTAAAATACTAACTGTCATCAAGTAAAAACATTAGTGCAAGTACGGTTTTGGGGACAGAATTATTACATTAAGATACCGATAGATATCCACCACGTACTTATGTAGGTAGAAAGATTGAAAAACCTTCCTAGGAAGTAAACTTCTTAATAAATAAGATATATACAAATATATAGCTAACGCTACGAGAAATGGGGACATTTTTAGGGCAATACAAGTGTTTGAGAATCCCCTCATGCATATGTGAATTGAGAGCTATTCAGAACAAGAATATTCGAAAGAAAAGAAGGGGAAAATGAATATAAAGCCATACAATTATAGAATGTTTCTTCCATTGGGAAGAGGCACGTGGGAAGTGTGCTTGTTTGTCGGAAGACTGAAGCCTTGCCGACGAAGGAAGCCATGATGTGGAGCCTGGATCGCAAGGAGTACGCGCCTCCCGATGCTCACCCCTTCCTGTTCTACAGCCGTCTTCTCATTTGCTTCTTCCAGTTCTTTGCTCTTGTACTTCAGACGAATGGAGACAGAGGGTAATCTCGCTAAACCCACCACTGGATATTCTTCAGAAATGTTGGAAAATGTTAGCGGCCTTTTTTGTAATAGTTCTCCTCCTTGTGTCCAGACAGTCCATTTAGTTTGAAATGCCTAAATCTTCCTCTATTCAGGTAAATATTTTCATTTTTATTTTACGTTCTATTCGAGAAGTTAAACTCTCTAACTAAAAATCGTTTTGTACATTCGTCAGTCTATGAAATACATGAAATTTGACTAGTTTTCTCTTCTTCTAATTTTGAACGATAAGAGAGACACAATTAAATGCCCGTAATAATGTTCTTTTCATCGTGTTACTAAAGATAACTTAATCGATAGATAATTCTCGTAGCTTTACGCTCGTTAACGTTTTGTTTAGGGCTCAGGGGACTGGAGTATTTCCTTTTGCCAAACATATTCCACATCTGAGAATATCTCCTGCTATTTATATTTCGGTACTTTTATTTTCTTCCTTTTGAAGCCTTCTTAACAAGAAACAAAATAATGAATTTATAAAAAAAAGAAAATTTTTTAAATGGGCGCCATGATAGCCTATGTGATTCGTTTAGATTGTAGGCAATCCCACGGGTTCCACCCAGGACAAGTTTTTAATTATAAATGAAGACCCTAAGTTGTTGAAAGGGTGGCTAACACCAATAAAAAAAAAAGAAAGAATTATGATTTACTTTCACGTTGGTGCCATAACACCATAACGTTCTTACATTGGAGACGCTAAAAATATGGTCCGCTCAAAATTTACATATATGCGTGTGTGTGGGAGAGTGTGTGTTATTGAATGTCTGACTATTTCTGCAAACTGTAAAATAAATTAGATTAATGGCTAAAATTGGAAGGATAGGGGTTTAGTGGGGTATTTTAATTATTTATATCCTATTATTATTGCCGTTATAAAAAAAAATATAAATCATAAATGTAATTGTCTTACATTTATGTTTTATAAGATTTTACGAAAACAATTTTTTATAAAGAAAATTTATGTATGTAACTACAATTAAAGAGAGCTTCTTTCACGACCAGTCTAGAGCAAGCCCTTGTTGTGGTACCTTTTACTCTAATTGTTCCCTCCATCTTGTAAATAAATTTCCTCATTTAGTATATATATACAGACTATGTATGTATATGTACTATATATATTATTTTACCAAAAACGAAATTCGACCAAGGGTAAATTGAATGGGATTGTTTTGTAACCTTTTATCGTCTGTAGTATTAGTTTCACATAGTCTTTAAGCAATATATGTAAAAGATAATTTTTATCGTAAATAAGAAAACAACTGTACGAGGAAGATATTTCAGAATGAATGTTAATTGAAGAACTGGAAGGATTGATCAGATGATTAATTCAGTGGCTGCCTTTTCTTTTTTTTTTAACCCAGTGGTTTTAGTTTGTTATAAAAACTCGGGCATGTAGGAGAGAAGATAGTAAAAACTACAAAGGATGAGCAACTCCTATATTTTATCCCGCTCAGACCAGATTCCTTTTCTTATACTGATATTTGTATATAGGTATATAAACATTCTCAATGAATATAAGTTTACGAAGCTTAGAGTTAGTGCAAATCATTAGCACATTTAAATATACATGAGTATTGCTGCTCAAATGCAAGATGCATCTCATATGAAGTTGAAGCGGTGTAAGGGTGTGTATTTGTTGACACTATCTGTCAGAGGTTACCCACCAGACTTTGTACAGTAGTTTATGCCACTGATGCATAAATTTTATCATTTTCATATATTTAATGCACATTTCATTCTTATTATTGCAATTTTTTTTTTCATTATTTATCACTCTTACTTCATTTAATTCGCTCAGTGAGAATGCTACTTGCTGGCATGGGTTGGTTATAAACGAGTAGGACTGTGTGTTGACTTTTTCTTCTATTCACTTTTATGTTTTTTTTTTTTTTTTTTTTTTGCCTGAACCTTGTTTCAATGATTTTTCTTTTTGCCTAACTCTTCTGTCTTCATGCTCTGTGATCGATTTATTTTCTAGGACGACCTGGACTTTGTTACGGTCTTGTTTCACTTCCCAGCTTGTACACAAATAAAAGTTGAGGCTCCTGCTTTTCATTTATCATTTCACCCTTTTTCTAGCATCAACCACGTCAACACACCTAGAAGTACGTATGTACATCCTACTATGAATTTCTCTTAGTTTCCTTTTACTCTCGTGTTCCAAATTTAAAATAGTAATAATTTTTTAACATTAACATAAATTTTACACTGCACTAACTGTCCCTAGGCTAGTAAGTCATAATTACGATTTACTTGACGCTGAAAAAAACATAGTTTTCTTTGCCCCTGAGGGTCCTCCTCGAGTCGAAAGCAAGTAAGCGGGCACCTTTGCGACATGTGGTGTATACAAGAAGGCTGGAACGAAAGCTTTGACTCCCAGGTCTCGAAGATAATTCGCCTTTGATTTCTTACCTCCCTGATAATTGTAGTTTCAATGAAGGCGTCCCGAATAAATTTAATTTCTCTGTTAGAATTTTATTTGGTCTCATTTTAATCATCCTTCCACAACTAAACCGTATTATTTTTTTCTTATTTTCCTTGTATTACTTGGCGATTGTCAATGTATTTCCTTGTATTTTCTGGCAATCTTTAGGAATTATTGTAGAAAAATAAGAAATCTTCATAGTACCCGTGGGAGTGGTACGTTGAGGAAATAGGTAACTGCCAAGGACCATCCTAGGTACCTCCACTACATAATGGCTCCACTTAACAACAAGAGAACTCCCTTGAAATTCCAACCTTTTAGGAAGATGACTATTCCAAGTGCCTCCACAGATCTAAGTAGATTGTTTCAACCTAAGGGATTTCCTGCAGAGACAGAAGAGATATTTTATGAAAAACCCACACTAATTTAGTAAGTGTAGTCTGATGTGGAAGGAATCCTTTCTTCTATTGCTAGCTGCTAAATCCATAAAGTCCAATGCAAAATGTATTTAAATTTAAGAAAATTAAACAGTTTGCTTTTGCAAAATATTTTTTTAAAGTGAGTTAGTTTCCTCATTTACTCGAAACGGACGGATTAGGGGTCGGAAAGAGAAGAAAAAGAGTGAGAACTAAAAGCAAGAAAGTACATAAATTATCAGTCTGCTTTACCTTTAAAATGTTAATAAATTTTTCAATAAAAGGTGGAATAGGAACACCAACTTCTCTCAAAAATTTTATAACGCTAAGAACATAATGTGAATGATTTCAGAACTTAAAGCTTCATCTTCAGAGTCCAGGAATCTTACAGAGGCGAATCCATCGTTAAACTCGCGTCTTGAAGATTTTTAGAGCTATAAGTTAGGAAACCGTAGAAATTAAATAAGTTCTTATGTGAATTTGGTTTTTCTATTTCAATCCTTGTATTTAAAAGCCTGGTATATCAAAATACAATTTTCTAACATTCAAGATTTCTGAAAACCATAAATAGTGTATCACGAAGATACACCCTGTTACCAATAATAGGCTAAAATTTGTCTATTTTAAAGTGCATCATATATTTATATTATAAATGTATGTGATCAAGTGTATCATACATGTATTATAAATGCATGTTAAGCATAGACAAACAATAATTAGTCTCAAAGATTCCAAATCAAAACATTTAATGCCTGCATTAATATAATATATTTTTAGATTAGGTTTCGTTTGTTTTATTGATTTTCTTTGTGGCTGTAAGTATTAGGTTTTAACTAATTTTTGAAATAAATAAATAAATGAGTGAGCGAGTGGGCTGGTGAGGAGTAGGCTTTAGAAGATGTTAAGTGATTTCATTGGTGGTTAAAAGGGGTGGGTTCATATGAAAAGGTGATTTGTTGGATATAATAAATCCAATGTAAAACGATAAGCTGTTTATTTTTGAATTTACAATATAATTATTTTTCTATTTTCCCATGTTTCTCACATATTTTTCTGTCTCTTATATTAAGAGCATTATTTAAAATTCTACGCATTTAATTACTGTACAATTGTTTACTAAGGTCATTGAGTGGTTGGAAAGTTAATCACTTGTTTTCTTAAGAGCCTTCCGAAATAATTATTTGAATTACTTACATTTCCAATTCCTTATAGTTAAATGAATGATTCTACCTTACAAAATTATTTTCTCAACAGGGTATAAGAACTAATTAAGTGTATTTTTGCGAGGAATATACTTTTATTATTCTGAGATCTAAGAGTTATTACTTTAATGTCTTCTACAAAACGGAAACAATTACTAAGGCTTATAACGTATACACGAATATAAGTACGCATTCTAAAGTAATTAAAATGTTCAGCTTCTTTTACAAAAACTTTCAATTAAAAATTATAATTGAGGTATTGTACTTAGTAGAAGCTCTGGGTTATGTAACAAGTTACATCACTGACATTAACAAAGAAAAAGCCTTTTTAATACTTCCTTTTGAAGGTAAAGAAGAATAAATGGCTAATCCGAGCTGAATGTAGTTACTTGTAAATGTAATTTATAAAATGATGGTCTGTTAAGATTATTGAGAAGTACAAATAAAATACAAATCTTTTGGTTATTATATCACACTTCTCCTACTTGAAAATAAAAATAATGCAATAATGTAATTATTAGATGATTTTAGTTGGGGTTCGGTCAATGTAGATCCAAAAAAATACAAATTTTTAAAAAAAAGGTGTATTTTTTAAAAAGATTATCTGCCAACGTTTCGGCTTACATTGTAAGCCATCTTCAGGGCTGTCTATCATGAAGACGAGAGAGGACGTCCTGTTCCTAAGTTCACATTTCCATGACTCAGACAGGACGTACTCTCTCGTCTTCATGATAGGCAGCCCTGAAGATGGCTTACAATGTAAGCCGAAACGTTTGCAGATAATCTTTTTAAAAAATACACATTTTTTAAAATTTGTATTTTTTTGGATCTACATTGACCGAATGCCAACTAAAATCATCTAATAATAATATATACGGTAAAAAAAACCTCTCCTTTTGCAGTAATGTAATTTTATTTCATTATGAATGTGCGCACTTACTCATATATCAGAAAAAGTAATTATTTTAGGGAAACTATCTTAGCCCAGATAAATAACTATTTAGATCACTATATTATACAAATTAAGTTGTTATGTGTCATACAACAATTATTGCCCGGAAGAAAGAGCTCAGGAAATTATATCAATTAAAGTTTGCTTCATATGTAAACTATTTCTGGAAAAACATTCTATTTACGACAATGTTATTCATCACAATCATAAAAAAAGTATTAATTATAAAATATGAGTGCTTATTTAATATTGCTATGTATTTTATGGAAGTTCACCTGAAGTCGCAAATTTCATTGTAATTAAATATCGGTATGTTATTTAATTGAGACGAAATTAATTTAACTAAAGTAATTCTTAATATTTCTTTTTCATCATATCGCATCATTAGAATTTGAGGTCCTAAATTAACACAGATTTCAATATTTATTGTTAATTTTAATATAAATTCTAAAGAAAAGGATATTTAAAAAATTTCACACAAATACACTTCACATTTTACACATTTTATGTTCTTTTTAATTCAAAAACAAATTTGAATGAGTTTAGTTGCTTATGATAGAACGCAAAAATATTCTACCAAATTAAATTATGGATAAATTATAAAATTTAATTATTTGTGTATGTAAATCACAAGTACTCTAAATTATATTCCAGCCACTAACTATCTATTCAAATTGCATTTATAAAATAAATTACAATCATTCGAGCCGATTCTTCAGAAATTATTAAAATTTTCGTTTCATGATAATATTAGCTTACTAATTAAATTTTTTCTAAAGACAAAATACATTATAAATTAGAATAGAAAAAAATTGAATTTTTAGAATTCTAAAGTAATATAATTATTAAGATTGTTTTCATGTAGGTTTTTGTTTTTTTAAATATTTGTTAAAATTTATCTCAGAAAGTTCAGAATAAATAAAGCCATTGAAAAAATGATTGTCGATAACAGCTATCTATTTAGGAATGACGATGAAGAATTATAAATTAATTTAAACCAATTACCACCCTAATAATTAAATCAAGAGTAGCACATGGCATCTGTTCGGTAATCCTAGCGTTGGGGGACAAATCCCGCCCAGGGCCAGCTTTTATCGATAAATAAAAGCTTGTCCCGGGCCATGGATGTTTAGAACCTGTAGACAGCCCTTCCCCCCAAGACTCTAAGGAGTTGTAAGGGAGGCTTATTGTTAATTTACAAAAAACAATCTATCGAATTCTTAACTCCATCGAGAAACCTTTATGCTTCTTGTTAGCGAATTTCAAAGCATTTTAGCGAGGTTTTTGTCATGACAGATTTTTGAATTTTTCATTTTCCCTGCTTTAACCTACTAGAAAACAGATGTTAGTCACTAAACTTTACAAATCTTCTATGTTGATCTCTTTTGTAAGGATATGAAAGTGGAAGATGTTAAAACATTAAAAGTAGTCCTCACAGGTAGTCTAATATATATATATATATGAGTGTCCTACTAGTAGGAGACCCGGGTTAGATTCCCGGCTGAGTTACTAAGATTTTTTTTATCTGGCTCCCTCTTTCTTAAAGAAAATTTAACGTGGCATTACACACGAAAATTAATTTCGTTATTTAATAACGTTATCAAGCATACTTGACAACATAATTGTACAGATACAATTCTAATTTATCGTATAATTAATCTGGAAGAAATTGTTGTCTTTTCTCCTTACAACCCTTGTTGTTGTGTATTTATGTCGAATGAAGATGTCGAAGACCAGAGAAATATTGGTCTGTTGAGGGGGTAGATGAAAAAGTAGCGACCAAATTGAGGGGTGGTTGAAAGGAAATGGAAGGTGAGTTAAGGATACAGATCGAACAGAGCAAGAGATCTGCTGAGCGAAGCCTGCGTACGAGAAGATCTGTTCCACAAGATTAGAGGTGAATGATTACACGATCTTGAAGGAATCCACCTTTGATTGGGGTATGGGAAGCCAAAGTTTTTCCAGATTTCCCCCAAAGGAGCCAAGCTTCCACCTGTACGCAAGAAACATCTCATCGAGGCTATGTCCTTAATAGATCATGACTTTCTTTGCGAGTCCTCAGACCGACTTGCTTGGTTTAAGGCAAAGAAGATGAAAATCCTTTGCTTACCTGTGGTTCCAGAAGATAGCATTTTGCAGGTTGTTTTAGTCAATTTTGATGGAAGACATTTTATAGTTTAACAAAAATCTATTTTAAACAATGAAGATAAAGATAAGTAAAAAGAAAAACACTTAAGATGAGTCTTTAATGGATTATTGTAAAAAAAAAAAAAAAAAGAAGAAAAAAACTTAAAAGACTTCTTGGGGTGTAGTTATTGAAAAATTAATTATTACGTGTGTTGGTTTTTTTTTTGGTTAAAGTGTTTTGACTTTTTTTTTCAACCTTAATTTTAATAGGTTATGTAACCATAATGTTAATTTAAACTACCCTTTGTTATTCCAAAGTTAATAAAAGAAAATTTTCAGATAATGCATCTAACTATATATATACTTGTATTCATAAATTATTCATTTCTTTATATATTTCTTAAAAATAATTATTAATAGTTATGATATTATGTCAATTTTAAATTAATTTTAATGTGGGGTTTCTGGAGAGGGTGGTGCTGGGCATCGGGGGTAAGCACTTTACGATTTTTTAATTGCGGTTAATATAGGAATGTTAGTAAAATTTGTAGTCATCCGAGTCCATTGTTGATGGTGTCGATGTTTGGCGTTGGCTGTATGTACATAAACAATCGCTGACAGATCTGAAATGACTGTCACTAGCCCATTGTTTGGGACTTCTTACGTGAGGTGATGTACAAAGACATTTCTGACAGAAGTATGGGTACATCAGTGGGAAAAGATCTTTCAGGTCCGTCAGATGCCATTAAATGCAACTTGACATGTTAGAATTTCTGTTGTTTGAGGTTTAGAGGCGCTCAACTACTATGGTTATCAGCGCCTGTTAATTTAAGTTATTTTTACTTTATTTTATTTTTTATTTGTTATTTATTTATTCTTTTTTTTTTTTTT
>KZ807744.1:54974-68798 GCA_000696205.2 Oncopeltus fasciatus | reverse complement strand
ATATATATATATATATATATATATATGTGTGTGTGTGTGTGTGTGTGTATTATTACTGATTAATATTTTAATTGATTTTTTTTTTTATTTGACAAGAGAACTACCTCATGACGTGATGGGGAGAAACAGACTCGTGCTCAATAGTGCCTAAATCATGACACTACACCAGTCATGATGAGTCTGAGAACTGTTGAATAGGAGTCTCTCTCTCTCTCTCTCTCCCCATCACCCTATTGTCCATGATGAAGACCTAAAATTCAGGCTAAAACGTTGGCTAAAATAAAAATTTTTTTGGTTACAAATTAGTTTTTAATTCTCCAACTACCAAGACTGAATTCCTGATAATCCTTTTTTCGTAAAAAAAAAAAAAATACTTAGATTGATCAATAGATAAGCGAAATCTATACTTCATACTTATTTTTTTAAGTATCAGTTCCCATGTTTTGAATCCGTATGAAATCTTCTCCCTCCCAATTGAATTAAAACGTAGGAGTTTCTTTCATTTTAAAATGTAAACATTAACTTTCTTGCAATAGGCATAAACATATATCATTTATTAAACGAAACAAACGATCTTTGTTTTTAAAATTCTAAAACGGTGATTTTTCTTTTATTATTATTATTATTTTTCTGGTAAATTGGTAATTTAAGGAATGAAGCATTTTCAGCGATTCAGAGAGACGCACGAAATTGTTGTATTTATGATGTAACCAGTCGGCTCATCAGTGAGTTCTGCTACTTGCTCATTCTTTACAAGGTAAAAGAAAAAAAAAAAGGAAGCGGAAGGGGCGGAGAAAAAAAAGGGGTTGTTCTCAGTGAAAGAGGGGTTGAAGTCCTGTGGGAATGAGGTAATCAACTGCCCCTCCCACCCCCTCCCCGAGAAGCAATATCTCAGAGCGTTGGGGGGATTGGTGGACCACACCTCTCTTATCGGCTCTACACCACTGTCAGACATCCACTCCTCGAGCTGTCTTGTACCCGATCGAATTCTTCTTCGGCGTTCCATTGGCTCAGAGGCCGTTCCCGCTCTCATTCCATTGGCTAGCAACTGCCCCAGTTCAATGACAGATAGACAATACACAACAAAACACTGTAACTGTAGCTGTTCAAGTAAACGACTCTTATTCTCACATTCAGTAAATTATTTTATAGATATTCATTAACTGAATTCAACGGCGGACGAAATAAATGAGGACTGGACACAAACTTTCACAGTCCAAACATTTATTTCAAGGCTTTCAAGGCCTACGGCTAATCCTCAGTGTTCTCAGTTGGTCGTGGTGAACTCTCTCCAACCTCTGGCTAAACCAAGTATTATTGTAGGCCTCCTTAGAGCACTGAGGATGAGCCGTACGCCTTGAAAGCGTTCTGTGTTAAAATAAATTAGAACTGCTGAGGTTTGTGACAATTTCACACACTTTTGATTGAGAACCTCCATCAGCCAGCAATTACAAAGAAGCAAAACTGAATTCACTTTCTAATCTTCAATAGAAATTAAGAATTTCCATATTTAGATTAATCAATAAATTAAACCTTAAAAAAACAAACAACAACAAAGAACAAATATTTTGGTGTCCAGAGCGTTCATTGATGAAGAAAAAGCTGAATTGAACTATTTTATCATACCTTCTATAATCCGTCTTCATTGGTTTCTGCAAACCATCTTCTAGTTATTTATTATATAGTTATTTTTTAGATGTTACTATCATATTTATTCATAATACACAGTCACCTTACTAGTCCAGCAAAAGGATAAAGAGACCTAGGGAAGGTTAAGAGGATGTGTTTATTCGTTCACTAGAGAAGGTATGTGGTCAGCACAGCGTTCCATCAGTTTAATTTTTTTTCCAATCAACGAAGTACAAAAACCAATCATGGTGTTCCCAGGAACACATCAGACTTCCTGTCATTAGTATCATCAGAGTCATTGCAAACAGAACCACAGAGACAAAAAAACAAGTGTGACTCGTGAGTACTTCGACCGCCACCTTAATGTTTGGACTACCTTGCCACGTTACATCCTCCACGTTAAATTCCCTTGACAGTAAAATAATAATGCGCTGATGAATGGTT
The DNA here is from genome assembly GCA_000696205.2 of Oncopeltus fasciatus. Classification (NCBI taxonomy): domain Eukaryota; kingdom Metazoa; phylum Arthropoda; class Insecta; order Hemiptera; family Lygaeidae; genus Oncopeltus; species Oncopeltus fasciatus. The sequence continues at coordinate 66,725 of KZ807744.1, read as the reverse complement.
TTTCTTTAGATACGCTTTAACAACCTAGTGAAGAATATTTCTTAATTTAATAATTAAATAAGAATACATATAAGCAGTCTAATTTTATACATTTTTTTCACAAATACATGTAAAAACTCGTGCCACTCAATTTAATTCTTGAAATTTGTAATTTTTTATTTTATTTTCAAAAGCCATCTACGGATAATTCATGATGGGTACAAATATACATACGTTTTTTTAAAGCAACATTATTGGTAAAGACAATGTTTTTTACTAAGAGTTAAAAATACGCAAAGAAGAATTCTTAGGAATTAAAAGATCATTTATTTTTGTTGTGTTAGATTATTCTATTACTAATAGTTATGAATATTTTAAATGCAGATGTCCCTCTATGTACCACACTATCCCATTGTTTAATTTAAATCATGGACAAGTTCAATCTTTCTTTTAGTTAGCAAGTGTAGAGCTTCAGGAATGAGGAATAAATTCTGTGAAAGATAAAGTTTTGATGGTACACAACACGCTTACATACTCCGATGCACTCACATTCAATGAAAAATCACAGCATTGCAGCATGAATGTTGCAAGTTATTNTATTATTACTATTATATATTATAACGGTGACTATTTTATTATATATATATATATATAATGAAACAGTCGCCGGCTTCGAGTGATAGACTGATTCTCACTCCTCACTGACGAAGGGCGATAAATCTCCTCAAAAATTTGTATATTTTTTTTGTGTTTGTTTTCACTAAACTATATATATACTAAACATTCTTATAGATAAGCGCCTTGTACAGGAGGAATATTTAATATCATCCAATATAGGGCGGTTATCTGTATTTAAGTATTGGTTATTTTCTGTATTTGAGTATTGGCTGCAAGGTATTAAAATGCCCGCGAATAATGATATTCCCTAATGCAGACAGCCCTATTAGCTGTGCCATCTGAGGGGATATAATGAAAACCCTAACTTTCTTCACAGAAGTCCATATGGAAGTTATCAACCGCTCCTAAGTCTATTCACGCACGTCTGGTATATATATATCGCTTATCTGGAAAATTAATTCGGGAAAACTGGGAAATTAATTCTTTAAAGTCCACTTAGCCAGGCATTACTCTATCAGCCGGGAGTTAATTAGACCTTGACACAGAGACGAAACATTTGACCCTTCCAATGTAGAATGCAATTAGAGAATAAGGCCAGCGGAAGTTCATAAATTTTTAATTATTCTTCAATTTGTTATAACAGATTCACGTTTAGTCCTTCGTCTCTCTCGTTCTCTCTTCCGTCCTCCACTTTACAATCACTCTCTTTTAATGTTAAATTAGAACTATATTTTGCAAGTTAATAAAATTAATCCACTCCTCGAGCTGTCTTGTACCCGATCGAATTCTTCTTCGGCGTTCCATTGGCTCAGAGGCCGTTCCCGCTCTCATTCCATTGGCTAGCAACTGCCCCAGTTCAATGACAGATAGACAATACACAACAAAACACTGTAACTGTAGCTGTTCAAGTAAACGACTCTGATTCTCTCATTCAGTAAATTATTTTATAGATATTCATTAACTGAATTCAACGGCGGACGAAATAAATGAGGACTGGACACAAACTTTNATTTTTTATTTTCTGTAGAAAATATTCACATTGAGCATATAAAGTCGAAAAAAAAAGGTTGTTATCAATATTATTGTAATCAATAATACAATATCATTGTAATGCATACAACCTTTGATGATTATTTTAAAACATTTTGTGTAAATTATTAAAATTTACTGTAGTAATTAACTTATTCTATCTTAAGTCCAATATTTAATTATGGTGGATCCTAACGATCTAAAAAATAATATATAAATATTTAATGTTAAAATATTTAATGTTAATCAGCAAATTAAAATCTAGGGATGTAATTTTTCTGAATAAGGCAAACATTAATAACATAAAACATAAATATAATATAGCTCCCGTTGGGAGCAATGTGAGTGGGTTTCAAAATTATTTATTTAATAATATCTTAAACTCCAGAGAAGACTATTTCCATTTAAGCGCAACAAAATTATGTCTGTTATTAAAATTTTTTTTTCTATAAACGAGAAATTATTGCTCCATTACTCGATAATTTTATTTGTTTAAAGCCTTAAATGAGGGTTTTTACATTTCAACAGTTTGGATTTAACTTAAGCCTAAGTATGCATTTTCGAGTTAAAGATGATTATGAAACAGCTGATAGTGTAATTTTAGACTTATTTATTTGCTAAATTTAGGCAAGAGTTTTTATATTTTATTGGTGCGTAGATACTTTTACTATATAATAATATTATATATATATAACAATATATTATATATAAATGATCTCATTATACTATCTACCATGAGAAAACATGTGTTAACGAGTTTACAAACTTGACATATAGACAATCCTGTTTTTAAGGATTATTAGTAAGTAAATAACATGCAAACATCACCATCAACGAGGAGATTAAACTGAGAATAGCTTAGCACCAATTAAGTGTTATTTTGTGTTTTCCAAGGGAATTAACTATTCTCCAATTGGCTCAAAAGAAGTATCGCTTTTATGGTATTTATCTCGCTAATTATAGCCCATGATTGAAGGCTTGGGATCTGGAAAAGGCACCTTTAGCTGCTTTAGAATATACTGGAAAGTCCACAGATACCCAAAGGTTTGAGGAAAGGACTTCCTTACTTGAGGACTTTACATTCCTATATTTCTAGTCATGAACTACATATATAAGAGAGAAGACTACTAGATAAAACCACTAGTTATATATATATATACACACACTTCAATTCGCAGTATTGAAAAATGAGCTACAGAGAATAAACATTTTATACTTTTTTGTAGCCTCCCAATTGGATGCTTGGTACTAGAGAATTTAGGATGTTTGATACCTAACGGTCTAAATTTCACCCCATATGTCAAATATTCTGTCCTCAACATCCATTCTGTATCGTAGATTGGAAAAAACTTTGTTTTTCTGTTTTTCGTTAATATTCTAATATGCCACATAATTGAAATCTGTGAGGTCTTGCCCTTTTAATTCCTTCTTCTCCAAATATTTTGTGAGAAAGCAGAATTAGACGTTCTAAAAGCAACTGTGATAGTTTAATACAAACCAAGGTCGTTTTCGATTTTTAAATAGGAATTTATTTCAAACAAGCAGTGTTCTCCTTTCTCGATCAAATCTCACCGATCTTCTTTATTACCGAATTAGATTTACAGTATAACTATGTTGAAAGTTGAGAAAACATTTATCTCTCTGTGATATCAATATAATATAAATCCCATTTCTATGAAAAGAAAAAGATACAGAAGAAAATATGTTGGCTTATAAAAAAGTTTGAGATGGAGAGCAGGGCCTGATAGTAGGTGGCCAAAGAAGGGGTCCACTCCTTATCATCTGTTGAGATAGGAGGGGAATATGAGAGCCCCTCAGGCTGTGTAATATACTGGCGCAAATGGAAGGGCTGAAGGGGGGGGGGGCTGGAGGGTGATCTGGGGAAGAGTGGGGGGAAAGGCAGTACGAGGAGGGTTAAGGGGTAACCTTGGTGACTTGTCAGGAGGCAGTCGGCGGTGGCACGGAGGGGTAGCTGACTGAGGGGAGGGGCTGAGGTGAGAAAGGCAGATGCCCAACTCCTAATGACGTCGACCCTCTAAGCCCTAGGTGTAATCTGTTGATTCAGGGAGAGAGGCAAGGGATTCTGACATTTCGCAGCATTGCAGCAGTGGCTCATCCCCCTCCTCAAAGTCACAAAGAATGCAGCTGCTGAAGCCATTCTCCTTCCACTTTTCAATTTTTTTTTTTATTTTATCATATCTAGTGACAATAGAAAATGGTAGTCATTCAAAAATTATATGTTTGTGTTTTGTGGCAGCTTTTCATTTTAGTTCCAGATTTGTCGTAAAGTATTTAAATACAAAAAGAAATGAGAGTTAACAGTCAGAATTAAACCAATATGAAAGGGGCAACCTCAAATGGAATCTATAATAGGTTTTGTGAAGTAGCAAACTTATATTACTGTTAATGCAATGAAAATCTACACAGTCTATTTCATCTAGAAAAAAATACATTTTTATCTTATCTACAGTGAAAAATGGTCCCATATTTACGTCTGAATTTAAAAAAAAATACTTTATTAAACCCTATTTTTTATTTTTTGTAGAAAATATTCACATTGAGCATATAAAGTCGAAAAAAAAAGGTTGTTATCAATATTATTGTAATCAATAATACAATATCATTGTAATGCATACAACCTTTGATGATTATTTTAAAACATTTTGTGTAAATTATTAAAATTTACTGTAGTAATTAACTTATTCTATCTTAAGTCCAATATTTAATTATGGTGGATCCTAACGATCTAAAAAATAATATATAAATATTTAATGTTAAAATATTTAATGTTAATCAGCAAATTAAAATCTAGGGATGTAATTTTTCTGAATAAGGCAAACATTAATAACATAAAACATAAATATAATATAGCTCCCGTTGGGAGCAATGTGAGTGGGTTTCAAAAGTATTTATTTAATAATATCTTAAACTCCAGAGAAGACTATTTCCATTTAAGCGCAACAAAATTATGTCTGTTATTAAAATTTTTTTTTCTATAAACGAGAAATTATTGCTCCATTACTCGATAATTTTATTTGTTTAAAGCCTTAAATGAGGGTTTTTACATTTCAACAGTTTGGATTTAACTTAAGCCTAAGTATGCATTTTCGAGTTAAAGATGATTATGAAACAGCTGATAGTGTAATTTTAGACTTATTTATTTGCTAAATTTAGGCAAGAGTTTTTATATTTTATTGGTGCAGACAAATTTTTTAGGTTGAATTTCATTTAGCGCTCTACAACTGCATGCTTTGTATATATATAAAACATAAATTTTAGAATNCGACGCGTATTATCTTGTTGCTTGAAGTAAAGCCGTCTTCTGGAGGAAGCTAATCTCCTCTTTGGAGTAGCTTTCTCCGCATTCGAAACCTCCTGTCAAGTCAGCCCAGGACTGTCAAGTCTTTCCAAACGTATAAATTCACCATGAACAGTTCTTACAGAAGCCTGAAGAAAGAAAAAGAAAATTAATGCTTTTTTTAAATTTAGCATAATCAATAAAATACCAAAGCCATTAATGTAGTCTTAGCTGAAAATTACTATTTCTCCTAGAGTAATCTCTCCAATAGTATATAAAAAATAGAAATCAAACTTATGTTTAGGGGCTTAAAGATTTCAATTTCCTGTCTAACAAATTTCAGAAATTAAGCTAGTTTATGTGGGAGGAAAGGTAATTTACGACATTTTAAATTTGTTGGTTTACTGGAAAAAAAATTTCAATATTTTATTCTATTCCCTTGCATTTATTGTATAAAATTAACGTGGGATTAAATACCACAACTAATATCAGTATTAAAAAAATATATATAAATAATAAAAAAACGAGAGTTTAACAAATAACTAATGGCTGACAATGTTAGCTCCTTCGAGTATAAGATGATATATTGGTTTTACTCGGGGGCTTAGACTCAAAGTAAAATGCGGGGGGATTAGAGTGAATTATTTAGCTAGCCTCGGTGATGTAATGGCTAGCATACTTGCCCGTAAAGCAGGAGATCCAAATTCGAGTCACGGCTGAGGTATTAAGATTTTTTTATTCTATTCCCTAGCATTTCCTGTTTAAAAGACTTATTTTTTTACTGTAAAATTTGCCGCTAGACAGATTTGATTTTATATATTTCATTGGTCTTGTGAAAAATCCTACCTTGCAGCAATGGTAGATATAAATTATTTGTAGAAAAAAAAGTGCGCAAAGTAAACTCAAAAACTAAAAATATTCACACACACACCACACACTAATAAAGGAAGTAAAAACAGATATCGCTCGTCCTTTCTACTTGCATTTCTCTTATAATTCTTAATATACTTTAATTTTATAAGACAAAAAGGTATAAAATTACTCTTTTCTTCTATTTTTAAATTTTTTTCTTATATTTTACAAAATCAGCTATACTGGACGAAAATAATAAATTAATTGTTTGATCTTACAAGCCGAAGATGGCAATATGTATATAGTATATACTCTAAGATGATTTTAGTTGGGGTTCGGTCGAGGTAGATTGAGAGTTGGTTAGTCATGGAAATGTGAACTTAGGGACAGGACGTTTTCTCTCATCTTCATGATAGCCCTGAAGATGGCTTACAATGTAAGCCGAAACGTTGGCAGATAATCCTTCATTAAAAAAAAAAATTTTTTTTTAATTTGTGTTTTTTTGGATCTACCTCGACCGAACCCCAACTAAAATCATCTTAGAGTGTATATAGTTTAGTTCGCTAAAACAAGAGAAAGAAGATAATAAAGTAAGCATGTCTATGAAAAAGGGAACTACTATCATATTGCTAATGCTGCCAGTAGGCCTTTCGGGCATTAATTATCCACAGTGGGAAGTTTACGATGGCAGCCATAAAAATAAAGTAATTTCTGTATTCCACCCCGGACAAAGATCTTGGGGTAATTTACGACTCTTAGGATGTGGAGGATGGAACGGACTTGTGAAAAAGAATTATGCTAATATAGCGTTCAAATTTACCAGAATACAATTCGAATATACACATTTTGCCTCCCGAAATATACAAACTAGCAGTTTGTACACTACACATAAGAAAGAACATGAATTACTAATGAAGGGAGTTCAACTCTCTCAAGTACTAAAGGGAATTTCATATCTCTGAGGATGGGATCTTGGTTCTCAAAGCGCTGAGTACTAAGAAATAAAATAGAACGATGCTGAATCATAAAGTTTATATAAATCTCATCCATATTGATAATTTCACTTTAGTAAAAACAATAATATTGTCCAAAAACTGTGGCATTACAGAAATTAAATGTAATCAATTCATTAAACAAGTTGTTTTGGTCAGCATATAAGTTTTAGACGACATACTTATATGTCAACATAAGGTAAGAAAATAGCAGGTAATTGTAATTCCCTGATAAAGATGAAATATTCATAGTCTTCATGGGTCTAGGCCCATTCAAGTTTGCTCGTCAACAATTCGAAAGACCTTAAAAAATTTGTTATGGGCGTTAAAGAAAAATAATTGCCCCCTGAGATAAGAAACAGTTGTATTTAATCATAAATAGGTATTTTTGTGAGTTTCAAATTTGATAAAATCGTGTCTTTAACAATATTTTCACCTCAGTTTGTGCAACGAATGTAACGCAAAGCAACCAAAACTTGAATCAATTAAATAACCAAGCCGTTGAGGTAACCTCAAGCATCAATGTAGGTAATTTAAAGAATTCATTTTTTATGGTCACAAAAAATTTAAAATTTATTCATATTAAATGGTGGAAGATGAACACTGGATGGAAATATATTAAAAACGAGGAAATATTAAATACAAAAAAAAGTATATACTGTTGTTCACATAGGCTTCGTCGGTGGTCAGATGTATTTACCGTTTCGGACCGTGTCAAGTTATTGGTAGTTGCCAAAAAAGTATATACTGTTATTTTAATTGAGAACCAGTGCAGTTTTAATTGATAAACTACATAAATGTTACACCATACGTCAATCTATAGCTTTTTAGANAAAATGCGGGGGGATTAGAGTGAATTCATACACAATTATTAATGAAGGGAGTTCAACTCTCTCGTGTACTAAAGGGAATTTCATATCTCTGAGGATGGGATCTTGGTTCTCAAAGCGCTCAGTACTAAGAAATAAAATAGAACGATGCTGAATCATAAAGTTTATATAAATCCCATCCATATTGATAATTTCACTTTAGTAAAAACAATAATATTGTCCAAAAACTGTGGCATCACAGAAATTAAATGTAATCAATTCATTAAACAAGTTGTTTTGGTCAGCATATAAGTTTTAGACGACATACTTATATGTCAACATAAGGTAAGAAAATAGCAGGTAATTGTAATTCCCTGATAAAGATGAAATATTCATAGTCTTCATGGGTCTAGGCCCATTCAAGTTTGCTCGTCAACAATTCGAAAGACCTTAAAAAATTTGTTATGGGCGTTAAAGAAAAATAATTGCCCCCTGAGATAAGAAACAGATGTACTTTATCACAAATAGGTATTTTTGTGAGTTTCAAGTTTGAGAAAATCGTCTATTTAACAATATTTTCACCTCAGTTTGTGCAACAAATGTAACGCAAAGCAACCAAAACTTGAATCAATTAAATAACCAAGCCGTTGAGGTAACCTCAAGTGTCAATGTAGGTAATTTAAAGAATTCATTTTTATAGTCACAAAAAATTTAAAATTTATTTATATTAAATGGTGGAAGATGAACACTGGATGGAAATATATTAAAAACGAGGAAATATTGAATACAAAAAAAGTATACACTGTTGTTCACGTAGGCTTCGACGGTCGTCAGATGTATTTACCGTTGTTTTTTTTCGGGTTGGACCGTGTCAAGTTGTTGGTAGTTGCCAATAAAGTATATACTGTTATTTTAATTGAGCACCAGTGCAATTTTAATTGATAAACTACATAAATGTTACACCATACGTCAATCTATAGCTTTTTAGAGAGCAGACTAAAATTTAAAAAAACTCTCTTGTATACCCCAAGGGATCTTTTTCATGTTTAAGGACAGGATCATTAATTTCGAAAGCTCCCATCTTTATTCAATGAAAACGTTTTTTTTGTTTTTTTTAAGAAAAGAGGTTAGTCAGGAGTAAGGTCTTGGATTTTGCAGACAAAGATTTGTAAATAATAAAAAAAATGTTTATTTTTGTGAATGTTTCGGCCTAAATTTCAGGCCTTCATCACAGCAAATGGATTGATGGGGAGAGAGAGAGTCCTGCTCTTCGGTAATTAAATAATTGAATTGAATTGAATTAAATAAAAACATATTAGTCATTTATAAATATTAATTTAGTTGTGGTGTATTATCCCACGTAAATTTTAAACAATTAATGCGAGGGAATGGAATAAAAAAATCTACCGGTCCCAGCCAGAACTTTTTTTATTCTATTCCCTCGCATTAATTGTTTAAAATTAACGTGGGATAATACACCACAACTAAATTAATATTTATAAATGAAAAAAAACAACAAGTAAATAGCGAGAGTCGATAAATAGCTAGAGAATGTCAGCTCCTTCGAGTATAAGACGATGTCTTTCGTCTTTCTTGTGGGTTAGGCTCGGGAATTTAATAAGTTATCTAGCTCGTCCCGGTGGTGCAACGGATAGCATTCGTGCCCGGAAAGCAGGAGATCCAGGTTCGAGTCCTGGCTAGGACAGATAGATTTTTATTCTATTCCCTCGCTTTAATTGTTTATCATATTAGTCAATTTTATTTAAATATCATGGTTTTAAATTTGAAAAATTAAACTCACGGAATGGTTTGGAACGTAAGTATGCTAGATTAGTACAACTGACAAACAAGCACAAAATGTTTCTCTACGTTTTCGTCAATGTAGACATTTGGTTAGCAATGAGGAATGACAACATTCAAGTCGGTGTTACTATTTCAGCAATGACCCTGAGATTCGCAGATTACACTGATCTCGTTCGAAGATTGTTCTATGCAATGAAAGCGGCCTTCGCCGACATTGGGATTAAAAGCTGTAAATGGGGCGAGTCATGAAAGAAGCTAAAACGAAATACATTTACAGCAAGCCGAAATCTAATAGCCAGGTAGTTAATTTAAAAAAAAAAAGCCAACATTTCGTCCAATTTTAATTTAGCGACTTGGAGAGTTACCAATTACCACTGCTCTATTCACTCCCCAGATCCATAACTGGAACTCTTCGTAAGATCCGAGNAATTGTTTAAAATTTACGTGGGATGATACAACACAACTAAATTAATATTTATAAATGAAAAAAAAAAGTAAATAGCGAGAGTCGATAAATAGCTAGAGAATGTCAGCTCCTTCGAGCATAAGACGATGTATTCGTCTTTCTTGTGGGTTAGGCTCGGGAATTTAATAAGTTATCTAGCTCGTCCCGCTGGTGCAACGGATAGCATTCGTGCCCGGAAAGCAGGAGATCCAGGTTCGAGTCCTGGCTTGGACAGATAGATTTTTATTCTATTCCCTCACATTAATTGTTTATCATATTAGTCATTTTTCTTTAAATATCATAGTTTTAAATTTGAAAAATTAAACTCACGGAATGGTTTAGAACGTAAGTATCTAGATTAGTACAACTGACAAACAAGCACAAAATGTTTCTAATGAGATAAGCTCTACGTTTTCGTCAATGCAGACATTTGGTTAGCAATGAGGAATGACAACATTCAAGTCGGTGTTACTATTTCAGCAATGATCCTGAGATTCGCAGATTACACTGATCTCGTTCGAAAATTGTTCTATGCAATGAAAGCGGCCTTCACCGACATTGGGATTAAAAGCTGTAAATGGGGCGAGTCATGAAAGAAGCTAAAACGAAATACATTTACAGCAAGCCGAAATCTACTAGTCAGGTAGTTAATTTTAAAAAAAGCCAACATTTCGTCCAATTTTAATTTTGCGACTAGGAGAGTTACCAATTACCACTGCTCTATTCACTCCGCAGATCCATAACTGGAACTCTTCGTAAGATCCGAGTGATGAAAGGAGAATAAGGAGTAATCTCTATCATTAGCTAGGGTCTAGATTGCCGCAAATGAAGGTAAGAATCGTCTGCCTCGTAATGACAACAACGGGAGCCAGATTCATCAGTATTCTGGGCAGGATATGTGGGCAGGATGTTGGAAGATCTAGGAGCATGCTGGGTTTGCGGCTGAACAGAGTAATCTGGGATGGCCCATCGAGGCTATGTTGGGTCAGACAACACCAAGTCTCTCTAGGATAAGCGGAACTGAGGAGTGGAAGACAAAAAGACAAGATGCCTGTTGGTGTACATACCAATTGAAATCCTTTTCCGAACGTTGAATGTTTCACCGAGAAAGTGAATTAAACCCCCAAAAGTAGTTGTCAATTTCGGAGATATGTAGCTTTCAACATTGTTCTAATGATTGATATTTTAAAATTTATTTGATAAATCATCCTATCATACCTTTCGTTCACTAAATATATCTATCTGTATTTAATGCAAGTTAAAAGGTTTTTAAAATGTAGAGGGATAAGTATCAAGTTTAACATATACTTGCTCATTGGGAAAAAAATATTCCAGAAGTTACAAATCATTTGGGTCATTAGATTTAGTGGTATTGAACGTTTTTCAGCTTAGATGCCACAATTTGTTGTTTTATTAATGATCTTTGACATGTCGCTTTTAAGTAAGTAAAGATAAAGTATTACTTGAAAGGCAAGTAGAAAATATTTTTTTGATATAGTGAGAGTAATATTTAGTTTAGATTAATGAAACTGAAAAAAAGGTTTGATAAAAGATGTATTCTGAAGTTTATGGCAATGCATTACATGATATTGAATGTTCACCTATAAATATTATACAATTACGATACTTATGTATTAAATTAGTTTAAAGAGAAGCTGTGCGACTGTTTCTTAATTATAATATTTTAAAATATTATGATATAATACTATTCCACAAGCCACTAAAACGAAGATGATCTCACGATCTCTGAGCCTTGATGCCTAAATTTTTTGGAAGCGTGGTCAGTGGATCCTTTCCCCCTGCAAAGTGATATTTAATTTACTTATTTATTTTTGTATATATGGATATATTTATTTACCGTAATTTAGTAATCGAATGGAATGAATACATATCTTGGTTTAAATATATTCATTAATTTATTTATAT
>KZ807744.1:9562-19583 GCA_000696205.2 Oncopeltus fasciatus | reverse complement strand
CATATTTATAATTTTACTTATGACAATTTATTAGTCTTGGGTTCATCATTATTATTGCTTCGCTCTTTAATTGGTCCCCTGGAATCAGCCTATCACCTTTGATCAGGGCAGCTTAATTACTCTGGTCGCCAATTTCTGGTGAACCTTTTTGAAGAAAAATGTGTCCTTTTATCTATCTTATTAATTTAAATCTCAATTTAGAGGAATGAGAAATTTTAATTCATTCTCTGAGGGTGACTTGTACTGAGCTGAACATTGCAAGCCTTAAGTATTAAGTGATGTTTGCAAAAATTATGGTAGAAAACCCATATCCCTATATATACCTATAATCTCTGTGCCCAACAGGTGAAATATTTGGTAATCATTCCTCACATCCTATACCCTTCTTCAGCCTTCTTCTAATTTCTGAACGTGATAATTTCTCAAACATTAATTTTGTCGATACCAGAAATTAATTTTTTTTTGTATGTGATTACCGATTCGAGTAAGTAAAATTTCACGTTTTTTAATTAGTCTGAATAGTTAGTTGCTTTAAGGAGATGTTCCATGTTACATTAAAGATGTATAAAGATCTAAGTCTTTGATCTTAAAAGCTGCAGAGGTGAACGTCGGTGAGAATTCAAAATGGTAAGGCTAGCAATAGACTTACGGTCATGTCTGAAATGTTTGTGAGGTAGATTGGGAAAGCGGTCGACGATTTTGGTTATACGCTCAACATGTATACCTCGATAATGGCGGAAATGATGAATGGCTGGACATTATCCACAATGCCAGCATTAGAAGTTCTAGACGTATCTATCAAGAGATAGATACGTCTAGAACTTCTTATTTAGCCCAAGAGGGCGTAGTAGTAGTGTATTTCTAAATAACAAAAATGTTATAGACCATGAACGTCTGAAAATTGAATTTTTCACCGATTAAGATTAATTTTTTTTTTTATCACAACACTAATAAAAACAAAATATTTAAAGATTCTCATAAGTTATTACGTTCTACCTCTATTTTGGAGTATCAAGGGAGAAGCCCTTAACCACGTAAGCCAATTATATCATATCATAGAGTTGAAATTTAAGTTGTGCACATATGTCTAATTTCCAAAAAAAAAAAATTCAAATTTATATATATGACTAAAAAAAGGCCAAAAATACTAAACTCAATAGTAAAAACGGACCTTCGTCAGAAATAAGTAGAAATTCATTCAGTTAATAACCAATTTTTATTTTAACAGTAAAGTGTAGTAGAAAGATAACGAAATTTACACCCTAAATTTCTAGCATCTACCAATAAAATATTGATAATTTAATTATTGTTTTCAGATCATCCTTTTTTTTCAGAATGAATCGATCCTACTGGTTTCTACACTATAAAGTTAATTATTTTTTAAAATTAAATTTACTTGGTTTAGTTATGTGAAAATGAAAACTGCTATCAATGAGCTTATGAATACTGAAGAATAATTTTGCTTCTATCAATCCAATTATACTCATTCACTAATTCATCCTTATTTAAGAATAATGAATTTTAAGAAGAAATTTTTCATATGTAAAAACTAAATGAAATGATTTTTTTTTTTTATTGCATACAAAACACATAACAACTCCAGATACACAGTGTCCTCCCACTTATAAGGCCTTGCAAAATAATTATGAATAAATAAGCTTAACAGCAGTAATTCATGAATCTGTCAAGATGACTTCCTCAGGAGTTACATTTATTGAAAATATTTAAAAGGAAAGAAAAAAGAGACAAAGAAAAAAAAATGTGCAGTGCAAGGGATGGTCTCTAAGATAATGAAAACCCCCAGGGCAAGGCAGGGTACTGTATTGCGCTACGCAGGGGTTGGGGGTTGGTGGGATGGGGTTCCAAACCCCTAATTAGCTAAATCTAAAAGAGAGACCGTAATCTGAAACCACCACTAATAATTACTACCACAGCTTGGCTACTATAAATATAATTATTCCAGAAGACATTTTTCTAAGCCCTTAGTAATACGATTTAATACATTTCTTTGTGGTTTATTAAGCGAAAATGAAAGGTTATTATTTTTAATAGAGAGATAGATAGACTTTCTCCCATCAGATTTCATTATAATCGGCAAGTGTCTGTTTAATTTTCATTAATAATCAATTACCTCTGAAAATTTAAATATAATATGATTTGTTTGTTATTAATGTTCAATATTAAAGTGCAATAATATCCGTACTTTGTACATTTACTTAATGGTACACTTCTTACGAAACATGAGATACCTTGTTCCATCAAAAAAGGAAGTAGATGAGCAATCCTAGGATCATGAGAACCTTTTAGGGTATACATGTACCTAGGCCTACCCATATTATTTGTCTTTCTCAAAACTGCCGGGCGCGAGGGTTATATCTTTACAGTCATAAACCATTTAAAAATTGCATAACATTTATACTCTGCGATCATATAGTCTTCCCGCTCTGGCGATAAGAATCGCGACGGATGGTGTTGCATAACATGGTCACTGAAATGATATGAAGGGCAAGGAAGTCTGTCACTGTTTTGAGACGGTCATCTTAAATATATAAATAAAAACATAAAATAAAAAGGAGTAAAAATTATACATTCAATCGGTTGTATGTTGAATTAGGTAAAAATCACACTAGGGAAAATAGTAAATGAGNGTTATGTCGAGGTCTACTACACCTGTATATTATCAGGAGCACTGAGCCTGGGCCCGTTCTATTAAGAGGAATAAATCCTCTCTCTGGCGACAGGCCTTTCACTTTTCCCAAGCACATTGTAAATTATGTAAGTAATTAAATCTACATTCCGAGCGAGCGCTCAAATACATCTGAGTGATGAGCGTTAACTGGTTGTGTTCGTGGATTTATATCGGTTCATTAGACCGACGTAAGCTCAATAGGCCGTACACAAACATGAACAGCAAGCGTGCGACGGCCTGAGCTCATGTTGAAAACGTGCATCGAAAATACAATATCTCCGCTTGGGAGAAATTCTCTCTCGGACTGACTGCGCAAACTCAGCTGATTCCTAGGCATCGTAGAATTCATTACTTATTGTAACTCAATTTTAACTTCAGATAAACTTAATGCAATATTTTTTTTATTTCTGCTTAGCAAATTCTATGAACGAGTTATCAAAATGACATTAAACTACAGACTTTCATTTGCTAAACTTTAAGAAAGATTCTAGACTAGAATTTTTTCAGTTATTCAGTAAAGAATATTCGGGAAATGTTATAACATTATCAACAGAATGGTGCTAAATATTAAATAATTACTGAGACCCAATGAAGTTAGCAATTTAGGTTAATTAAGTATAGACTTTTATCTGAAATTCCCAATATGATATGACATATTTAGCTATTTAACGAATATGTCATTCATTAAAATATAAAAATTAAAGAAACAACATATTTTTAGAAATTTAAAATTTTTCTATTTATTTTTCATACTTAATTTAAAGTTGGTCTCACCGAAAACCTCCTCCAGATAAAAAAAATAAGTTCCTCCGTTCGGTACTCTCAAAATGATATTTTTTTCCCATAACTATAAACTCGTTAGTGGTACAATTTTTTTTTTAGAAATGTGTTTAATAAAAATATTTATACTTTGAGCTAAAGGAGATATATGAAAAACAAAAATGGTTTAAATAACTCAACAGTTTTATAGGCAGAGTAATTGTTTGAAACTAGATATTAAGAAACAAAAAATAAAGAAAATGGTAAACAATTTATTGTTTTTTTTTAAAAACATTTTTGTGAGTTAAAATGAAATAGGAATTTATAAAAAAAATTTTTTTACTCAGCTGGTAAAATGCTTATATATTTTCCCAACTTGATGGCTACGATTATTCATGCCTCATTGGCTGCATTAACATTCCCTCAATAGAATCAGGCTGTTATTTTCTTATTTTACACACACACTCGCAACCATTTTATCTGATATACACATCGACCTGAGTGGCATATGGGAAGAAACTCCTAATTCAGTCTCGTGTATGACAGCAACAGTGATAAATGGTAAGCTGCCTAGATTACACAGCCCCTGCGTTACGGCCTACTCCGTTTTCTACATGGAAGTCATCTCTATCCGAAGTCAGAGATAACTCTGGATGGGAAAGAGAGGGGGATAGCGAGGAAGAGTTCCTGCTCTCTCGCTTTCCTCTCCACTAGGCCCATACATCCTGAAAATGAAGTAATTAACTGCCTTGGAGTGGGGGGGAGGGCAGTTGCCGACGGGGGTCATGATTTGTGCCTTCCCCTCCACCACTTCCTCCCCTCCCATCTCAACCCCTTACTACTCACACACCTACATTTATAGGCACATCCGGTTTTTGAGTCTGTGTAGGCATTATATTTTCACTTAATTTAGAAGTTTAGAAGTTATTTGAAAGCCTGGAAGTATATATATTTGAAATAAATTCTCGGGGCATACCTGGCTTGGCAATGCTTACATTTTACATTTGGGATTACAAAAATCAGAGCAGAAGGAGGGATGTTTCAGGGAATTCTCCATTTAGAAAAATTAAGTTAATTGTTCGACTGTTGGTCTTACTAATCTATATGATTCTCAATAAAATATAAGAAAGAGAATAATAAAACCAGTCGCACAGGGAGCCATAGAGGATCAGGGGAGAAACATATGTCAAGAATATAGATTTTTAGTCGTTGCGACAGAAGCAAAGAAGAAACTCCCTCTTGACCCTCTTTACTTTGACCAAGCGATCCTACCTTATCCTTTTAATTCAAAAGCATCTTACAAAACCTCCTTCTCACTATTTAGCTGTGATGCGATAAATGAATAATTGAAATAAATGACAAAACTATGCCCGACAATCTCACATTTAATAGCATCCCCATTCCCCTCTCTGATTACGTCCATTGTCTTAGGTTCTTCTTGCCATTAAGCAAATTCACTCAACTCTGTAATACGTCAAGTATCGAACATACTAAACTCATAAAGCAATTACACACCAGAATCCTGGCACTGCGAGTTCAAATACCGACCAGGGCAAGCTTTAACTGATATACAAAAGCATGTCTTCAGCCATGGGTGTTTAGAATGGGACGAAAACTTGTAAATAGCCCCTCCGTCCAGGACCCTGAGTGGTTTAAAGGGAGGCTAACACATAAAAATAAAAAACTCAGACCTTATTTCGACGGATCGAAAAATATGGGGCTTATGCGCATTTCTTCGTGAGTGTTTGTCAATGCTGCAGGTCACAGTTTTTAGTTTTAAGGAAAATACGCATGTAAATTTTAAGCATGAAATGAAAGACAAGAGTTTATAATTGACTAAAATAACTAAAATCATAACTGGAGTAATATATATTTTTCAACATAATTATTCTATAATATTTTTCAAAGAAGCTTATTAAAAAAGATGTCTAAAAATATATTTTCTTGATTTTGTCACACCACGACTTTTAAAAGATATAAACTACTTTCAAATTGAAAATGGAAAAATGGATTTATAGATTTGTTTTGCATTTAAGTAGAGTAATGGAGAAGTCTACTGGGAAACCAAAGTGAATAATCGTGTATATATTAGTTATTATTAATGATATGAAAAACAAGTTAATAGCAAAACAAGTGCAAAATTCAATTGTAATAATTCATATAAAATGAACTTTTTATTTATTTATTGGTTTACATGTAAAGTTGAAATAGACATATTCTTCATTTATAGAGATTATTGTGTGTTCGAGGATTATTGTGAATGATTGGTCTTGATTTGTTAAGCAAGAATTCCCTTTACAACTCTTCACCCAAAAATCTAATCGAGGATTGCCAAGTGCCGGGATTCAACATGGCCCTCCAGTTTCCACGTGAAGAAGTGCCGACGTGGAAAAGCGTGTCCTTTGTGGGATCGGACCACAAAGGACGGAAGTAAGGGGTCTTAAATTCGCTGGCTTTAACCTGTCGACCGCTACCTCCAGGATTTACAACCTCCCCCGCCTACCCCTCGCACACGGGTTACATAACTAGGGGTAGGTTATGTCGAGGTCTACTACACCTGTATATTATCAGGAGCACTGAGCCTGGGCCCGTTCTATTAAGAGGAATAAATCCTCTCTCTGGCGACAGGCCTTTCACTTTTCCCAAGCACATTGTAAATTATGTAAGTAATTAAATCTACATTCCGAGCGAGCGCTCAAATACATCTGAGATATGTTCAAGTGTGTAGCTACCCTTGAGTGTATTTTATCCGTAATCAGAGAAGCGAGTTTGTTTATCTCTTTGGAATCGCAATTATTCACAAGGAATATATAGTGAGTTAAAGTAAATACATGGAAAAAAGGTTTCATTTCTTACCTGTTTTATGTCAAAAACTCTAAGACGAATTTTATAGTTATACAAGAAGCAAGAATATTTTATGAAAAACTTTATTTAAATGGATATCTCTTTGTATCCTTGTATATTATTTTCAATTTAAATTTAATAATTGTCTGTAGCTGCCTATAAATTGTACAAATTGGTCACAAGAAGAAATCATGAAATATAATTTAAATTCTTTATACCAGGATAAATTCAATAAAAAATAGTGTATAAATAAAACTATTCAAATTTTGATTTTTTTTGGTTAATATAAAACTATAAATTAATATTTATTTTTAATAGTAACTAATATTCAAAAGGAGAGTTTGTTGACCGTAGATATAACAAGAAGTAAGGAAATATAGCCACTGAAGTATTGCTTTAAGCAAACAATCAGAAACAATAATGCATTTTCTTGCAGGGTGAGAGAAAATACCGTCAAAGGATATTTTAATACGGTTCAACTCCAGAAGAGAAATATGGGATCCTGAGAGAGCTCAGAGGAGAAGGCCCTAAAAGATTTTTTGGAAATTATAACTGCTTAGTCATTGATATGTTAAAACAACGAGGTACGTGAAAAAGCTAAAATTTTTCATCGCCTAAAGTAATAATATGTAATCAGGCGAGTTTTTCCTTACCTTTCAGATTTGTTTTTAATATTTATGTATCATTTTTATCGATTTTTTTTCTTTCAGTGGTATTAATAAAGTTTAATCTTTTTTATAATTATTTGGTTTTAAGGGGACTTCGATTTAAGTTTGAAGTATTACTAGTTTTTTTTGTTTAATGATCAAAATGTGCTTTTAGAGTTATTATCTAACTTGACTTTTGTGTCTTAATTCCCTTTCCTCCTGACCAATTCATCAATATAATATCCGCCTTGCTTACATCCTTTCATGTTAATCCTGTATCCTATTATTTTGAAGAAGAGATCTACATCAACAGAGTCCTCTCAAAATGCACTTGCAACTTTTACAAAGCATTTCATTCCGCCCCTGTCTCTAGGTGCAAGTGAAAAGCCTACGCTTACGCTAATCAACCCTTAATTTTCCAATTTAAAATTGTATTTTATTCCTTCAATCTTCGGATGACTACATTTTCTTTATTTTACTTTCTCTCGAGGGACTCACAGATTTTCTAATCAATCTTTCCACTTAGTAGCTAAAATTTTAATCCAAATAACTTGTTTTGTTATTCCGATGTCACTCCTCACATTCTCTTGAACTCTTTTGAAATAAAATGCAATATTTGTGGGTATTACATGACATAATTAATTTAATTACAAATATTCTTCAACTGCAAAACTGAGGATTATCCTTAGTTTAAGCAGCTCCCGTGTGAATGATTTTTCACTATTATAGGTCTTTTAGTAGATTTTTTTATTATTTTATGGGTGAATATCCCAAAGGAATGAATGCAAAATAATGGCATGCAGTTTGCTTAATCCTAAGGTAATTTTCAGTTCGTTATCTGAGCAAAACAGAGGTCTATAAACATAATTTCAGTTGTGAAAAACCAGAGACCCCTCAGCAATTTAAAGGGAGAATACAACTAATTTAAAGTTTTAATTAAATTAAACATATACAGTATCTGCCTACTAACTCTTTAGAACAGGCATACATCATGACATCCACATTGACTGGATGATCGATCACAATAAATAAGGAACACACAATTTTAAATTGTGAATGATTACCGCTTTCTCTAGGGTGAAGTTGTGAATCCTCTCTAATTCGGCAAAAGTGATGGAAAGTGTAATGGGAATAATACAGGAAAGCTCTCCAACACAATTATAACTGGTATATTCTAAGTGTACTTCTTCTGCTCTCACGTTATAGGTTCATTCGTACCTCTGTGGAGGCCATTCCTCTCTTGAACGACTTGATTATTGTCATGTCTACTGAGGCTTGCACGGTCTCCAAGTACTTCTTCCGGTCTTGACCATGTTGTAAAGTTACTTATTGTCGAGGTCTTGTAAATCCTCTGATGGCTTTTCCAGGGCTGAGGTTAGAATGAGGGTCTCATTCTACTTTCAGCTCTGACTAACCTTGGCATAAAGTAACTTTACTCTTTATTCTTCGTTCAGCTCTGTGGAAGCTATAACACGATGTGCTAAAACTCTGCGAAAAGTTTCTTTAATATTGTTTTGCAGTATTTTGATATATTTTAATTCAAAAGTTTAACGTTTTGAATTAAATTTTTTTTTTTTTTTACATTGTATGTTGCCAAGCGAATTCCTCGACAACTTTACAAGTCAGGCAACCCTTTAAAAATAAGTCATCGTGTACACGTGTACACTTTTTGTAAAAAATTGCCAGAAATTTAAATTTTGAATTTAGTCTGTTTTTAATTATTTCTCACATCGATTTCAGTATAAATCAAGTCAGTTACACAATGTTCAAAATGGAGCAAAAATATATAGAAATTCTATATATTTAATGTTTAATTAGTTTCTATTTTTGAAAAATGGATGGCTGGAACAAATCTCTAATTTACATTCCTAAATAATTCCCCTAAAATGTACTCTAAAATTAAATGTTATGGAATATAAAAATTATAAAATTATTCTTTTANTATATATATATATATATATATATATATATATATATATATATATATATATATATATATATATATATATATATATATATATATATATATATATATATATATATATATATATATATATATATATATATATATATATATATATATATATATATATATATATATATATATATATATATATATATATATATATATATATATATATATATATATATATATATATATATATATATATAGCTGAATAAATTTCAGTTGCTGCCTTTTCTGATTTCAGCTGGAGAAATTTTGCAAATAATAACAAAAAATCTGTTATGAGAACAATCACAATAGAATATTTCAACCTTCTTTGGAAATCGCTAAAAGTGCCCTCCTGAATCCCCATTACCAATGGCTACATAAGCTATGTAATTCTGCATTTAAAGAAATAAAAAATTATTTTGTGTTTTGTTGCTCTGAACTAAGAATATTACTAACAATTGCCAATATTACTGGCTTTGGTCAATTTCCCGCATTTATGTACTCAACCTTTACTTTTGCATCCAAACGCAATATGACAGTTTTTGTCTTGAGAAACCAAAAGCTGTGTAACGTTCACCCGCAAAGACTTGTTAGTATTATAAATACATAAGTTATTGCAAAATTTCCTTTAATTTCAAAGGAGTCATGTTTGGAGATAATATAGACAAATAATGTAGATATATACTGAATAATGTTGTCGGACATACGCCTATGATCACATGGAGCCTGTGTGTGTGATCACAGGAAAACACACAATACTCCCTAATGCACACAGGCAAGCACACAGAAGAACGTGACTGGATAGGTGAAAATAGTCGGGGTCGGTGATAAGACGGTCACGTAGCTCCCGGAACACCGCTCCTTTTATTCTTTTTTTTCCTGTTTTCTTTACGAATTTAATGAAATAGAAAAAAAATCTGGAGCGTGCGCCACTCAACCTAAACTTATGTTCACATAAAACTTTTTTTTTATAGGATATACGAACATTAAAATGGATATTGGTCTACTAGTCTGTCTGAGCAAAACTTTATTATAACAATATTCAATGAAATCAATAGTGTATGGCTAAATTTAGTTATTTTAACTTTTGCTGGAAATCAAAATTATAATTTAAAATTTTTTATAATA
>KZ807743.1:296689-336689 GCA_000696205.2 Oncopeltus fasciatus | reverse complement strand
ATATTATAAAAAATTATATAACATAATTTATTAAAACATAATTTTCTGACATTTATATAATATAAAATTTTTACAAAATATATGGCTACCCTTGGAGTAGTGGTTAGTGTGCCTGATTTACTTGCTAAAGGTTAGTCCTGTGTTCCAGTAGGGGGTTCTTGTTCTCCCTCTTGGTGTCACGATGGCATTTCCTTAGATTTGAAAAAGAACAATGGACCACCACCGATGAGATCCGTCAGTCTACAGTTGACAACTCAAATAATGGTTTACATTTACAGATAAATAAAAGGAAAAGAAGGGCCTTCAAGAATAGCCGGGGTTAGGAGCAGTATTAATCACCTTGCTCCTGGAAAAAAAAAACTGATTGTGATAATAAATCAAATTTTGAATATTGACTTTTTATAGTAAGTGTTGAATAAATTATATTTTGGATGAAATCCGGTTTTGTAGGAATACCAAAATAAAAATATGAACCCAATTTCTTCCTTATAATTGGCATTATAAAAAAGTGTATTGATTGCTGTAAAATGTAATTTTTTAACATCGATGTTTAATAACATTCATTAAACCTTATTGAGGTAAATGTTCAAGAATGGAAATATGAAGATTGAGAGCTCTCCCTCCTGAACATTCTAGCGCCAGCCTTAGTGATCTGACCTTTCATTGCTCTCTTGGACTTGTAAGTTAAAATAAGCTACATTTATTTTAATTTACATACATCTTTAATCAAGCATGGAAAATCTGCTTTGATTAGCTATCTCCTGCATGACAAACTTTATTATCACAAAAAAATAATAAAGATTAATTTGAATAGGCCACAAGTAGTTTGTTTGCAACAAAATTTTATTAAGCATTGGAGTTATGATTAAAAAAAATTTATAAAATCCTGTATTGAATTTTTTCCCTTGATTGTTAAATAATGATCAAGAACTTGTATGAAAAAATCATCAGAGGGTCTAAATGTACTAGCATTCTTTCATGATCTTCACTCACAAAAATGTATCTCCTGAAAAGTAACTGGAAGGATGTTAAATTCCTTGAAAATTGGTTAACATGAAGTCCTCCTATTAGGTGCTTCTGATTATATGTAAATAACCTTCTTTTGGAAGGAACCAGTTTGCTGACTGGGAGTTACCGCATTGCTCAAGGCTACAATCTAATGAAATCAGCTTCTCATTTTACAAAAAAAAAAATGATGGTTTTCTTTTCTTTTTTTTTTTCATTTGTGGGTTACATGAAAGACGAGCTATTAGAAATAAATATTGTTTATTTTATTTTGATCGTATGAATAAATCACAGTGACTTGTTACTATTTCTTCCAGTAATCTTGAACACTAGTTCATAATTTAACATAAATATTATTTGATTAAAGAACAAAATGGAACCAATAATGGAACTACCCTAGAGAGATCAACATTGTATTCAATACACATCATCTGATATTGTATATATGAAATATTATCTAAATTCTTAAACATAAAAAATTGTTTTTATTAAAAAAAGCTCATCAGACATTTTTATTTTTAGTCTTTGGCCACGGGCTTTAAAATTTAAAAAAATATTAAACTTCATATACGTATTGAATATATTTTACTTTTGAAAAAATAAAGATAGAAATTTCAACGAAAAAAATTGTAAGCTTCAAAAAATTCCAAATGTGTAGGAAATTTTTTCCAGCTCTAAATTCACTATCTTGATTTTCTTATTTTCAAGTTTTTTTTCTTACTCTCTAGTTTGCAGAGTTGAATTAAAGAGTAGCAAAAAGGTAAGTTTAGCTACCTGGGAATTAACTAATAAGGGGTTCCAACAGTTTACAGTAAATGGTTTACTGAATGACTGCTGGCTAAGAGATAAGTTTTTGGCTCTGTGAATAATTCCATCAATAACCATTTTGAAGATGAACCACTTTGTTTCTAAGGAAACCTTCCAAAGAAAGATTTGGAGGTTTAGACTTAATGCTTCAGTTAGATTGAACTGTAAACTGCTACTGCCTGTAAAAGAGACTGGTCTGGTCTTTTTCTCCTTGTGTGAAGAATCCAGACAGCCTGGATATGATTCTAGTCTCTCTTGTTTCCCCCCACTTCAAACTATTTTATCATATCTGATGATGATACATGATCTGATATTATTTACATAAAATTTAATAAATACAGCTTTATTTTAAAAAAATGTAACTCTTCATTAACTAATTGTCATTAAAACTATTATTTTTCCTTAAGTAATAAGCAATATTATTATTACTTCATACTTTAAATTTGACAACCAATATAAAATTTAGTATCAAAAATCATACATTCAGATTATTAGTGGCTGTAGTGTTGACCCAAATTCAAGGAATAATTTTATGAAACTTCATTGTGATATAACACAAAGCAACACTTCCCTAGTTGAAAAATTAGTAGACTTCTACAGAAAAGACTACATAAGATATTTCTTATGGATGTCATTCTTATATCAACCATAATTTGATAAAATAGCAATTTTCTTTCACAAGAAATCATAGATTTTTCGTTAAATAAGCTAAGAGCTAGTTTCTCAATTCCAAACAATGGTGAGTTATCCAGTTTATTCTCATATAGGAGTCAACACTATAATTGCAGATGGTATAATTATTTATTTACATAATAGTAATTAATTAAATGACATTTTAAACAGCAAACAGGTTCCTTCTCATTCACATCCATGAGAAGTGCCAATTTATATCCCTTCTATAGAATTTTATAAATTTTCAAGCCAGCTTTTAACCGATTATTGTTATTTACCTATTCTTCACAAAATCTGTATTTGTCTCATAAAATAAATTGTTTCACAAGAATAACAATATTTTCTTTTATCATGGAAAACTAATCAGTTAAAACAAGTCAATTTAATATTCAAATTTATTGACAATTATAATACA
This sequence comes from Oncopeltus fasciatus, assembly GCA_000696205.2. Lineage (NCBI taxonomy): Eukaryota > Metazoa > Arthropoda > Insecta > Hemiptera > Lygaeidae > Oncopeltus > Oncopeltus fasciatus. Next base: position 333,790 of record KZ807743.1, on the reverse strand, counting down.
TAAAATACTTTAATTAATGTTTAAGTAAAAATTGTTGATTGGCATTGCATGTAATTATTAATAAAATTAATTTAACAACATTACCTTTTAAAAATGTTATACAAAGGAAATCAAGCAGTTCATGCTGGTACTATAACATACTAAATTCTTAAATTTACCCAAGTCCTGAAAATTAAAGACCAGTAGAAGTTAAAGGAAGATATTAAAGAACATATCTAAAGACTGGTCAGTACATTCTTTATTGAGCAGATCAAGACAAACACCCTTTTACTCATTGCCCTTTTCAGCACGTGACATCAAATATTATTTAATCCTATTTGCTATTCAAATTTTTCTGAAGAATGAGTTTTTGGGAAATGTCTTTAATTCATATATACAGTATGGTGAATTTGTTTTCTTTCAATTAATCTCTTCTATAAAATTTTCTAAAAGGCACTGATCTACTGATTAAAGCCAAATCCAATCATATTGCACTGTAGGGTTTTTGTTATTAAAAAAAAAGAAGTTAACTTGGGTTTCTATTAATTAATTGAATCTCAATAAGTGAAAAAAGTACTGACGTTGTTTATTAGTACCTGAAGCAAATAAAATGTTTTTTGTGGATAACTATTCATTTAAAAAGCTAAACAAGTCTTTATGCACCAAGTTTTAAGTTTTAAAAATAAAAAAACAATCAAAGCTTTTTCTACTATTAAGTACTTCAGGACAGTTAAAAAAATGTATATATACATGTCACGTTNTATATACATATTTTTTATTTATTTTATTATAAGAGGATTAGCCAACAAGGACCATGCAAATATCATTTTATACAATTTTTTCTTTGTGAGTGCCCCTCTTTCAACCTCTTAGAGTCATGGAGGGAGTGGCTACCTACAGGTTGATATCCCATTCTAAATGACCAAGGCTCAAGACAAGCTTTTACTAATAAATAAAAGATTGTCCTGGGCGATGACGAACCAGAAAGTGCCAGGATTGCGAGAATGGATCCCATGAGCTACCAAGGCGCCCATTTTCCTTCTCTTCCAGAAGTTCTCCATCCTATCTGACTGTTGAAGTCGATTTTCTTCTATTGGTACTCCTTTTTTTCTTTACCCACAGGAACCTTTAATTCAATAATTTTATTTCTGTACTCTTCTGGATCCAGAAAGTCTTTTTCTGAACTGTTAAATTTTTAGAGCTCTTCCTTCATTTCTTTAACATAGTCACCTTCATATTTATAGTCCCGGTTTTACAGAAACTTTTGTTTTAACAATTAGAGAACATCTGCTTGTTCAGCCTAGACTGGCTTATTCTGACCATATTTCAATACAATTTTAAATGTATTTTCCTTATTGTTACTTCAAGGTCTTCAATTATATTTTATATCTCTTCATTTGATCTCAGTCTGTAGCCATCTTTAGCTTTTCCTTGATCATAAATCTTTCATAAATTCTTCTGTCTATCTTGAGTATATTTTCTATACCAGTTTTATATGTAGTTTTCATGTCGTAACAGATAACTGGCTGTTTTACTGTGCTATAATCCCTTGATTTTACATTTATTGACAGTTTCTTTTTATTGCTAAACTTTTTTAGCAGGAATTCAGTTGTTCCAATTTTCCCTTTTTAGTAAGAGGTTCCATAACTAGTTTATCTATTCCATTTCTACTAATTACTTCTCCAAGACATTTTTTTATTTATATAAAAATTTATATTTTTATATATGGTTTGTGACCTTAATTTTGTTTTTATTGATTTTTTGGTTCCTTTAAAGGTACTTGACATTCCAGTTTCTGAAAAGGATACCTGCAAGCCTGTTTTTCAGCAACTTCTTTCAACTGGTTAATTTGGTTGATGGCCTTTTGTTCTGATTTTGCAAAAAGAGCTAAGTCCTCTGAAAAAGCTAGACAATTAATCTTGGCGTTCTTGTTTTTTGTTCCTTTTTTTGCATTTGAGCCATTCTACTCCCAAAAGGTTTTCATCACCTTATCCAAAACCAAGTTAAAAAGGATTGGTAAGAGACCATCCCCTTGCCTTAGCCCCGTTTTTATTTGGAATGGCTCGATAACTTCTCCCTGAAACTGACTTCTGACACTGTGTTGATTAAAGTGAGATTTATTAAATCTATGGTTTCTTTCATTAACTTGGTATTTTTTAAATGTGTTTAATACTATTTCTCTATCCACTGTGGATCAATAAATGAAATGAAAATGTCTTTCGATCTGGGATTGTAATATTTTAAAATCATTTTTAAGCCAAGAATTTGTTTAATACAAGATCTATTTCTTCTGAGCCCACTCTGATATTCACCAAGATTTGTGTTTATCTATGGTTCTAGTCTAGTAAGAAGTAGTTCGGCAGTTTTAGAACTTTTTTTTTTTTTTTACAACAAATGAATTTAATGTGACACATCAATCATTTTGAATTTTTTCCTCTATCCAAATTCTCAGAAAGAGTTTGGTCATTTCAGTAATGACTTTTTTATCAGAAATTTCCCATAATTCTTCTATAATACGATCATCTGATGCTTCATTATTTTTGAGTGAGTTGATAACATTTTTAATTTCTTCTTCACTGGTGGGCTACAGTCTCGATTTTAGGTTAAGAATCTGGTTCAGTTTTTTTGAAGAAAGAACTCTTTCTTAAGGTTTTTGCAGTTAAAAACTCTTCAAAATATTCAGCCAAGACGTCGCAATTTTCTTTGTTGTTCTAAGTTAATGTTCATTTTTTTATTATATAAAGTTAAAGCTTGGAGCTGAGTATCAACTATTTAATTTCGTTCTAATATGTCCTGTAAAATCTTTTCCATTTTCATTATTTGCTCTTTAATATGTTTTCTCCTCACTTCCCGTACTGTCACGTGGGTTAGTTTTTAAAATATCCTTGAATTTTGTGGCCTTACATTTTTCCAGGCTAAAAGCCTTTCTATAATTGCATTTTCACAATCTTCATTTCATCAAGCAATATATATATATATATATATATATATAATATTGATTTAAATGAATAATGTTTATATGAATAAATATTATTGTAACTGAATTTTAAAATATATACATCAAACCGGACAGAAATTTTGAAAACTTTTTGCGATCCAACCTACTTGTTACAAAAATGTCATATACATTATGTATCTCCACATATTTTGAGCTAATAATAGTCTTGGTCTTTCATGTACTGATAATCATTTTAAATCAAATTTTAAAGATTAAACTCCACTCTCCACTCATATTGATGAAAATCTGTAATATTTTATTGCATTCAAACCAAAATACAGCGAAATATAATGCCATAAATGTTGAACATTTCATACCCACTTCACATCCTTCAATCAACATCTTTGTAGAATGCATTAAGAACAAAAGAAAAGATATATATTGAAATTTATTCGGCCTAAGTTTCACCATAGACGAATGGTGGTAACAAAAAAATCATTAGTAGAGCGCCATTCGAATTTATTAAAATAATTAGTAAATTTAAAAAGTCAAAATGTACGTCACGCAGAAGCATATAAAGTATAAAGAGTCTTTTATCATTATTAATTTACGTAAAATAAATGAAGAATCATTTAGTGTGAAACCAATGTGAATAGCTGTAACAAAATCAGAAGCTTTAGAAAACTATTTTTGAAATTTTTTCAGACATAGAAATTTTAAAATGGTATTAATTCTTAATATAAATTGGGAAGTTACTGAATGGCGATCAAGTGATGAACGACATTTGTAATTTATAAACAGTACCGAAGTAAGTAAGAAGTTATTAAGTTGAATGTAAGCAAGATTCACCTGATGTATTCTTTGACAGGAATATAAAAGATCCCCTTGTCACAACAATGGGTCGGTCGGACAGTACTTCCTGGGCCACACCCTGCGCACATCCGTTCCTCTCCCTAAACCACCCCTCACTGTCCANTTATAAAATTAAATAAATTAAAATACTAATGTTAATTAGCAATAGTAAAAACTTTCTATGTAAAAAATTCACTGTTATCTTCTTAAAAATTAGACAATATAAAGACATATAAAGATCTCCATGATCCTTGGAAAATACCTTAATATCATTTGGAAACTTGTCTAAAACATAATAATTATAAACCTATTAAAAATATTTAGTGAATTCACTAAGACAATTATGTATGTTCTTTCCAAATATTGCAGTTCAGAGAAACATGAAAAAGAAGAAGAAAATTTCTTTCTTTCTCTTTATTGATTAATATTCTATGACTGCTTTTCAGTGTTTTAACAATTATTTTTTTATATATTATACAATCTAGAAAGTTATTTCATGAATGACTATACAATTCAATACCTATAGAAAAATGTCTTCACTGCCTTTATTCCATGTTCTAAAGGCTAGCATTTATGGCAGGGATTCATGCTGAACATAGTCACATACCTAGAGGAGAGTTTTTTTGACCATAGATATTATTCTTAGATGATTTTAGTTGGGGTTCGGTCAAGGTAGAACCAAAAAACAAATTTAAAAGATGTATTTTTTAATAAAGGATTATCTGCCAACGTTTGGACTTGCATTGCAAGCCATCTTCATGTCTATCATGAAGATGGCTTGCAATGTAAGCCGAAACGTTGGCAGATAATCCTTTATTAAAAAATAAATTTTTTAAATTTGTGTTTTTGGATCTACCTTGACCGAACCCCAATTAAAATCATCTAAGAATAGTCATATACCCTTTTTTTTGGGCTCTGTCAGATGTTCAACTCTGTTTTCCATATTGAATCAGTCTAAGGATTTTTTCCAACCATTGGTTTCATCAGGTAGAGGAGTGATGCCAAATTTTGTGACTGTATTTGTGTATAAATTTCATTAAAAATTTATGATTCTATAGGCTGCTCTGTCCTATGTTTTTCAATGCAATGTTTGTCAGATAAATTCATTAGTTTTCAATTTAAAAAAAAAAATTAAAAAAAAAATGCCTATGGTTTCTATTATTGGTATGAAGAAGTATGTTTATCAAGAGATAAGTGTCTTGTTTGTTCTGTAAATGTAATATCTCGTAAATTTGTAATAAATCTGTATTGTTATTTATTTTATAAGTGTTCAGTAGGCCAAGAGAGTCTTTGATTATTTTTATACTGGGTGTTTATGACTTGTTAATATGCTGGTGCTGGTCTGTAATTACTTACTGATCGAATGTGTATCTCTTTTTTACAATTTTTAAAGTTAAAATTACAGAAGACTCATATCTTAAGGCATCAAAGCCTTATAACCCTCCTTATTAATAGCAGAAACCATAGTTATACTAAAAACAGAACTGACAGTCTTATACTTCAAACAGTACATTAAAAAACTATTGAGCATATGTTCTAAAATATAATTCTATAACAGAACTACTTGTTTTACAATAAGTTATACAAAACAACAGACAGACTTGGACTAAATCTGATATCTGTTATACTGATAGAGATATTTGTACAACTCGCAAACCAAATACATTTAGAATATCATGGAAGAACCAGAGTAAAAAAACTGACATGTATTTGCATACAAAATTACTCAACCGGACAGAAATTGAGAACTGGATATGAAGAATTCTTAAGGTCATATAAACTAAACAATCTGAACTCCAATTATGCTAACAGTTTACACAAAATGGACATGACCTCACAGACTTACAGAGCACTATGAAACTGTTGCATAATCAACAGAAAGGATAAAAAATAAAAATCATAGAAACATTGAAATATGCAAAACTTCAGGCAATACCAAAAGTATTCCTACTTGACAACACACACTCAGATACCTTATTCAGATTGCTAATTTTATTGAAATTGAAAAACAAACAAAAATGGGCAACTTACACATACACTGATAATCTCACAAAATCAAAATGACATAGGACTGAGTAAACCACAAAATCACACACACAATGCTTACAGAAAATTATATTTGTATATATACATATCATTTATAGAACAATGGGCCATAGGAACTTTGCTTTTTTGGAGTCCCCTTAAATAGAGAAAATACAGAAAATTCAGAACTAAATTGCCAGAGAAATAAGAAGTGTGACAATCAGGTATGGTCCGTAGGTCCCTGATCAGTCTCTTATGAAATTGACATGCATGCCTATTGGCTATGCTGTGGCTCAACATGTTAATAAAACCTTGGTTGGGAAAAATTAGGACTTCCAATAGAATTGTAATAATATCCTTTATATCAGGAGAGATATCAATGGGTTTTAATATAAAAAAATAGTAGGTAAATGAGATATCATCAAGTTTTATGAAGATAGGATTGTAAGGAATTCGGTCTTGGTAATTGAAGAATTAAAAACTAATTTGTAAACCAAAAAAGTTTTTTTTTTTACCCTTCATGGAGGCAAATAAGCTGATGGGGCGAGAGAGACTCGTGCTCAACTATGTCATAATGTAGACATCTTTAGGACATGAAAACTAAAATTTACTTGTCTTAAACAGGAAAGAATTATTCAAGATTGGTGAAATTCGTCAAAATCATATTTATTTAATATTCATACTGAAAATTTAATTTTCATTTTACCTCATTATTCATATATTATTTTTTCTAAATAATGAAGTTATTAAATATGTATGTCTCTGTACATGTGTTTTTGAGTAGTGTGTGTGTGTGTGTGTGTGTGTGGGTGTGTAAGTTTATAATCCCTTACTCATAATCTGAAAATTTTACTGATTTATAAGTCAAATTTTTGGAGAAACCAGTCATTTAATTGTTATTTATGGATTATTTTGCATGTTTTATAAATTATGGTAGTTGAAGCTCAAGAAACATATTAAATGGAATTTTCCTCATTCCAAAATACATTTTGAACTTTTATTTCAATGTCATATGCTAAATTTGATTCAGTTGAAATATCTATAAGTTTCAATGGGCTATTCTATTGCTATTAAGGTTTTGGATAAAGCAACATGCGCAATTTTGCTAATTATTGGTATTTCCTATTTGTTTAATTTTGTTGGTTAATGATATTAGCCTTTTATTTTGTATGTAAGTGTTATATGCCAAATAAGAGAAAATGATTTTTAAAAAAAATTATTTTGCCAGATAATAGAAAAATTATTTTGTTTTGGACAAGACTCTTGACTCCTTCAATTGATTCAATTTTATATCTTACTGCTTAACAAATTCAACTTTTTTTAAATGCCTCATGCCAGGTTTTTTTTTAGTAATTAAAAAATTGGCTATAGCTGCTAGTGCCCTCACATACACACTATCTTTTTTATAAATAAATTTAAATGGCTATCTTTTATTATTATTATTTAATAGGTTGTAATTAGTTATCAGGTTTAATTGCACAATTATCGAAAGAATTTTAAATATTTCCATGAGAATTTAAATGTAAAACGATTTTTTTTTTAAAATTAAGAAAATATATCTTCATTGATACATTTTTGGATCTAAATTGCAGGAACCAAAATAAATTTGTAATAGTTCAGAGGATATCTGGTGTACTTCTGTGTGAATACCTAGCTCTGTCTGGGTACCATTGTTCATTGAATGAGAATAAATGGGCAGCTATAACTGAGGTGTGTATTGTTAAATTAATTATTTTAAGTATTTCTTATATAAAAAATTAGAAAATGTCAAATTAATTATTTTGTGCTAAAATCCTACCTTAAATTCAAGAGTTTGATTTGTCATATAATATGGAAATCAAAAATCTGATAATTTTAATGATTACTCATGATGATTGTTAAGGTAGATACAGGAAATTTTGTAAGACTGCAAACCTACTACAATAATGTCAACACCCTATATAGCTTTAGATTCAGTTTTGAAGCAATTCTTTACAAGGTTATGTTGTTTTCAAATATACCTATTTATGCGGTATTACCACATTCTTATTCCTATGTTCTATGGACATTGATGAAACATGTTTTGCAAATGATACTATTGAATTTTGATTTAAGAATTATTAAATCAAGCATTACAATTTATTTTGGTACCTCAATGTGTTGACCTCATCACAAATACTGAAGGGTATTGATCAGAATTATTAAGTAGTAAGTCAATTGTTGATTTTAGTTTGTCAATCGAGAAAGTCCAGACAGTCCAAAACTTATTAAAATATCTCCCCTTATACACATTCTAGTTTGAATTTTTACTGCTCTTCATAAGCTTATAATAACCTGTTGCAAAATTATTTTTATTATTTCTTTGTCCTTTATTAAGATCCAGCTATACTTAATTTCTTGCTCTAAATAAAAATTAGATACTGAGAAATAATTGCTTGGGGTAAAACCCATTTTACTTTTCGTATGTACTCAAGAAGGCACTGAGATTTAATAGGTGCAGTGCATCTATTTAATAATTAATCATAATTAAAAACCTCAGATCATGAGGCTGAAATTCATTCACTTATATTTATTGTATATCAATTCCATATTTATGGAAAAAGTTCATCGAGTCTTGCTCAAACCTCTTTGAGAAGTTTTTGAAAGAAAACCTTTTTGAAAGTTTTCGACTTCAAAGGTTTCTGGATATTTAAGAAATTCTTCTTTTTTATTATAAATCAAGTGAACTTTAGTCTCAACAAGCTTGAATGTAGAATTAAAAAAATTCAGTATTTGTTTGTCCTCTTGTGCCATGAAGGTTTGAAAACCAATTTTTCTGGTTTTATTTGCGAGGTGGATTTTGCTATGTAAAATAAGCTTTATATTATAAGATTATTATTATTTTAAGGTATTACATTGTAAATTTAAAACATTTTTTGCTCATTATGTTTCTCTAATGAATAAGGAAATGTTCTCTAAAAAAATGATATTCTGTAAAAACTTTTTTTTTAGTTTTCTTCCACTATAATTTTAAAGTTATATTTACAATCACATAAATAATTTAAATATAATATATACATGGACAAACTTAATTGACTGTCAACCTTTCAACTTAAGTTATTTTACCATCTATCTCTATAAAATTAATTGGTGTATATAATAGCTTCTTTTTCTTTTTCTTTTCCTCTTATGTGCCTTACAGCGTAGGGGGGCTCTAGGCCAGAATTGTATCTGAGGCTTCTATGAATCAAGTATACTCCCTTGCGATTGATTAGCCCTGTAAGAGAAGCCCCGTACCCTTGGGGCAACTGGTCACCAGAAATTTAGATCCTCTTGGGGAAATGGTGGCCTGGCTATACCTCCCCGGGTTTGGTACCTGTTGATCCAAGGGGCTCCAAGATTCCTCTCCTCCAATGAGTGAGATATCCAAAGGAGGGATCCTTCATCCACCACCTGGGGGCCACGCAACCAGGTTCCACCAAGAGGGATCTATCAGCAGTAGATGAAAAATCAGGAACTGACATTAAACTAGATAAAAATCAGGAACTGGCATTTGTGATATTCCTAGATTGTGTTAATATTAAAAAATAATCATGGTTATCTTTTAAATTTTAAAATATTTTTTTATTTTTTTATAATAAACATATTATAATGCTTAAAACATATTTTTAGAATATTGAGAAGAGCCAAAAAGTTCTTTCTAATGCTATCCTTCAGAAATGTCTTTGTCTTTTCATTTTATTAGATATTTTAGGGAAGGTAAAATGCCCAAATCATGGAAGTCAGTAAGTGCTGTGATTTATTTTGATTTGATCCTCAAAAATGGATTTTGTAGCAATATTTCAGCATAAAATTAATTCGGATACTTGTTCTAAGAGCAGGAGAATGTCAGACCCTCATGTTCTCACCTACGGAACAATTGGACAAATACTTGTTCCATAAACTACTGGTTGTTACGTAATTAAGTATTTCACTAATTTCTTCTTCCTCGTTGTCAATGAGAAAGCTGCTAGGATTGTTGTGTGTCGAGAAGTAGTTATTGTGATGCCAGTTGAAAGCATACCGGCTTCCGTTACCGTCAGACTTGGTTGGAGAGTGTTCCGGTGGCCGGTCTCAGAGGACTTTCCTTCCCGAGAGTGCCAGACAGAGGAGTCCATGACGTGTACTAATGGCACATCTGGAGAGCCCTAATGCTATACGAGAGAATACAGAGGAAGTAGTCTTAGTTGAGCAGCACAACAGTAAATACTGCAGAAGTTATGTTCATGCGGCACTCCATCGGCCTGGATAGTTAGATTAATAAGTCCGCTACGCAAGAGCTGCGTAATTAAAGTAGACTTGTACATTCCACTAAAGTTGTACACAAATTGATCATAACATTTGGGGACAGAAATTTAGGTGAAAGATAAGATCGCTGTGGTTAGACTGTTTTGATCTCGCCTCCTTGAAATTACACTTCTATGTTTTTCATAATAAGCCTTTTTTCGTTAAAATGATATAGAAATAAAGTTTATACAATTAAATATTATCAAGTCTTACCCGCAGGAGCTATATAAAACTGAGCAGATTTTTCATCTTTCATTAAAGTGCATAAAAATTAGGTTAAACAACTGGAATATCCTCAAAAAGCACAAAGACAATAGTTGCCCCAGAGGATGGCATTAGATCAATCTAGTGAGAAGAGGGGGGGGGGGCGGCTGGCTCAAACAATATAGTTTATTTATAAATAACCCACTAATTGTACATTTTTTGTAAAAATACTGCAGAGCATAAGTAACATAAAATTAAATTTTGAATCTATTCGGTTTAAATTTTATTTATATTGTCGATTATTCAATTTGGTCACGAAGTCGCGAGGCCATCTCCGGGAAGTATTGTGAGGATTGGAGTCCGACGACAGGGATTGGGCATAAGGATTGGGATGAAATTGGAGTTTACTATGGAAGAACTTGAAGCGGGCGGAGATAAGGTCTCTGACAAAAGGAATATTAAAGTCGTGATGAAGGGTAGAGTTGGACACATAATATGGAGCGTTAGATATTATTCTGAGAGTTTTGGACTGAAAGGATTGTATTCGTGGGATATTGGAAAGGCTTAGCGGCACCCCACTTAGCAGAACTCTGCACCGTAGGCAATCAATTGGTCGTATTATGATCTTGTGATTGTCATGGTCAGTTTATTTTCTAATGTGAGGTGTGAGCGCCTATTTATAAGGCTGTATAAGAGTCCGTGGCATCTGTTGAGTTCTTGTCGTTTGATTTTAGTATGTTCATTCCAGTTGAGTTGTGAGTCAAGGTGGAACTCAAGGTAACGGACTGAATCAGAGAGAGGTTTAGGGATATGTAACTTTATCAGGAGAATCTTTTCTTAGTTGAAAATTTACTTGTACGAATTTGGACTCATTTATTTTAATTTTCCATTTACTGCACCATTGCTGAATAGCATCAAGGTGGTTGTGTTAAATGTTAGAAGCGGTTTTGGAATCAGGGTTGGAGTTTGACTAATATTAATTGACTATTTCACTATTCGGGACTTTGAAAGTTAAGACCAAGTAATAAGTATATTTTTTAAATAAAACGTCATCTAATTTTAATATTGTCCAAAATTGAAACCTTTTTTTCAGGTTTTAACTGTGTCAAATAATACAACATTTATGAATATATAATGAATGTAATCCACATGACTGCTACGTGATAAATTTAAATTTAGTGTAGGATCTTGCTCACGTCATATAAGCCGCAAGAAATTATAATCAAAATATAATCATATTCTTCAAAGTTGTCAAAAAGGAAATTTTTATCATGAAAGTATTTTTTTCTTAAGTCCTAGGATTATTTAGTAATTAAATTTAGAATTTACTATTAAAAAACTATCTCTGGTCATATCATACATACATACATATATATATATACTTTACTGCAGTACAGAATATTAATTTTTCATATATTTCNATATATATATATATATATATATATATTCGTGAGTACTGTTTTAGTGCCAAGTATGTAGAATCGGAGAAAATATTAATTAAAAAATCTGTTATAAAAATAACCTCAATAGTTATATTCCTAAGCAGGAACTGTCCTATGTAACTCTACTAAGATTATTTATTTATTTTAGTTTACGTATTTATATCTACACCGATGTCTTTAAATACATCAGCAGGTGCCTTAAGTGATAAATAAAGTGGGCAGTGGCGGGCATAAGAGGGATAACGCACCATATGGTGCCTCCCAAGCATAAACTATCATTTTGTAGGTTCCTCGACCTATTCATCGTAGGTTACTCGAGCATCTCCTCGGTCTTCTGGTTGGGTTATCAGGGAGGTGGGGGTGGACATGTTATGTGTTCGAGGGTGTTCTTATGTCAGTGGAGCTAATCGTGAAAGCGCTCATACATGAGTTTTGTTTATTTATGTAGTTCTGGTAAATTGAAGCAAGTGTCCGTTTCGAATGTATTTAGGGGACTGGGCAATCAGGCTTAATAGTTTCAATTATTAGGCCTGTATACTTTTAAGATTTGATTGCTCGGTTGCTCAATAAATATACATTTCGTATGTAAATTTTTCATTTCTGTCATGAGTATGTTAGGTCCTTTGCTATATGGACCCCACGTCAGTTTAAATGTTATGAGTTGAGATTGCGTGATTTACATTGTTTTTCCCATTTTTTACACCACTCATGAATATATCTTGAGTGTTACTAGAGAACATGTGAGGTGTGTACATAGCTGTATCGTTTACAAATGAAGCTAGTATATTTCTGACTGAGTTGGGACGTCGTATGTATAATAATGTATAAGAGTTGCACCAATGTTGAACCCTAAGGCATGCAGGCTTGAACTCCGCGTGCTGAAGACATGGTCAGGCCTACTCTGATAGAGTAGTACATGTCTTCCAGGAAAGATCTCAGTATGAGGTAATAAGTGCTAGGTAGAAGAGTTCTGAGTTTTTACAAAAGCCTACGAAGCCAGACCCTTTCAAATCGAAGAGGTTCTGTTCTGCTTCCAGTCGTGTGGTTCAAGCTACTAGCTTTTTTCTCGAGTTTTCAACACTATAGGAAGTGAAAGGGAGATAGGGTGGATAAAGATTAAGAAGACAAAGGTCTTGAGGGTAAATTTTTAGCTGCACTTTGTTTTACAAGTTCAAAAAATTGCAGTAGCCGACCTTGTCAAATCTTATAGGTTCTGTTTTTTGGTGAATGAGGGTAGATTTTTAGCGTCTCTTTGTTTTAAAAAAAATGCAGCAATTTGCCGGAAGAGACTCAACACTGTTGATACATGTTTTAGATGTTGTGAGTGGCTTTTTTAGTTTTGTGTGGGTTTCCACACCAAAGCCGTGTGCACTCTGAGTTTTGTTTCTTTCGGAGAAAGGATCACAACTCAGTAAACACGTCTATGTTTTTCAATATTTTTGGGTTATAATGTTTTAACGCTTGTATGAAATAAATTTCTTGTATAGAATATTTTTCGTTATAACGGTTTTTATCTGTGAGGGCAAAAAACAAGGGTGTTTGTCTCTTAAATCGGTCAACCGCATTTATTATTATTTACTGGTGTATGACTTTTTTCAGCAAGAGCTTTCTGTATTACTTCGACATTTGTAGGCCTCTGATGGCGATGAAATTTTATCTTCTGAGAGTTAAGTGTGAAACTCACATTGATTCTCGCGGAGGACAGAAACAAATAGTCAAAAAGCGGTGAGATTTAATGGGTTAGTTAATGATAACCCCTCGGCAGGTCGCTTTTAATGTAAAGGTGTCTTTACCACCATTTGGAGCGTGAATTCGTACCATAAGGGTAATTTGCAATGTATATTGGTCACTTCTCGATTATGTGTACTGGGAGTGGCTTGGGTACATTTTGTGTTTAATTTATACATATTGTTTACTTTTATGAGTGGGTCGAATCCTGAGACATGGTTGTTAAGAATGGGATGGCAACCTGTAGATAGCCCTTTCCTCTATGAGACTAAGTGATTGAAAAGGAGACTTACACTTATATAAAAATAAAATAAATAAATAAATAAAAATAAAACGAGTGAAAAATAAATATATCACCAAAGCCTGGTACCTGAGTATCAGAGTTAAGGAAAACATGATAGTTTTTACTTTGGTTATATTCTTGGTCATGGCATTTCTGTGAAAACTTTAGGCACTTAACAGGGAATGCGTGTATTTACTGGGCTTTTTACTGTTAAGTATGAAATTTATACTATAAACAATTTTTGAAAAGAAAAATATCTTTTATGAGCAAAAGAAAGAGTACTTTAGGATGAAGCTTAAAGTACAGATATCTATTTTTTTTGCTAATTATTAACCAATCATGGTTTATCTTTGATGTTCTGGGGTAGTCGAAATGAACAGTTCGGGTCTCAATCGGGACACAGGCCCTGAACAGAATCGGGTTACAGGCCCACTTTGGGCAAGCCTTTTTTGAGAAATGAAAGTTTGCATAGAGCCAAGGTGCTTAGAATTGGAGATCATTCTTATTTGAGAAGGAACCACGGCTATGATCAGTTAAGGTTTACGTTTAATGCTTTTATTATTATACCATACCTAAATTGAAATTAATTACAATATATTTGTAGGGAAAAATATCAATTTGAGACCAAAATTTTAATAAATAAGAACTTATATTCCAGGAAACACATCAAGGTGGAAAACATATTATTATATAGAGATAGTTTCATAAATAAGTAGTTATTAAGAATTACATACCTTTCCATCTCTTCCTTCTTGTATTCTCTAAAGAAGCACCTGCTTATCAAGGTTGGTTTTTGCCCCATTTTCAAAGCATTAAAGTAGAATCTAAAAGTACTCTGACGATATAGATTACTTAAAGAAAGGAATGGATGGCCAAAAAAGCAGTGAGGACTATGGTATTTCTTTTTTTGTTGATGTCGACCTGAGTGACTGGGTATTTGTTTTGTTTTTTTATCTCCTATCTTATGGTAAGCACCCTTGTTATGGATTATTTCTTCTTTCCATTTATTTTTTTATTTTTTATAGCAAATTAAAAAATAAAATAAAATGAAGCGTTCATTTCTATTTGGATAAGTAAATATTTTAGTGACAAATCAATGAGGCCTGCTGTTGAAAAAGTTTATTCGTATTTATTTATGTGGTCAGCTTGTTTACATATTTTAAGATGTAAAAGAACATACATATTGGAAATGAATTATATATAAGCTATATATTTATTCTTTAACAATACTAATTCTAATAAAGTCCACTTCACAAGACATACGATATTTAAGCTTATTTCCCATGTTTCATTATAGACGGGTACATCTAAGAGTGAATGAGTAAGGATTGGGAATTTAGGTCTTGGGATTTGAATACATAAAAACTAATTTGTTAATTAATAAATAAATAGAAATGTATTATTGCCAACGTTGCGGCTTAAATTTCAGGCCTTCTTCAGGGCAATGGCGGTTATTGAGAAAGTGAGTCTCCTACTTAAGAGTAAATGATGAAACTTAATTTTAAAGCTGGAGAGAACAGTGGAGGTAAAAGGTATGACCACTAAAGATTTTATTCTACACTGGCCGGGACATAAGAGTGGGGGTAGTCCTCAACTGTCGTAGTTACAATCGTGAATTTCTTCCTTCATAAGAAAGCTTTTTCTATCAAAGCAGCATAAATTTATATTTATATGGACTTATGTCCATCCTCTTTTCCCCTGACTTCACCCGATGACGTGGCTCAACACTTGAAATTACATTTTTAAATACTTAAATTAAGTTTAAAGTTTTTGACCGTGGCGATTATTAGTAGAGAATTTGTTGGGGTTCGATCAAGGGGAAAAAAAATACAATTTCGAAAAATATAATTTTTATTATAGACCGACGTTTGCATTGTAACCATCTTCAGGGCGAGAGAGGACATATTGTTACCGAGAACATATCTGCATGACTTAACTCACCCAAGTTCATCTGACGTGCTATACCGAAGAATGCGATGCATACCAATGATGTATAGCATAAAGTTATAAAGAAGCAGGTCCACTTTATAATTGAACTATTTACACATTCAAGTGGTAGTGATTGGCTACTTCTTAAAGTTAAAAATATTTTTTTAATTACCAAAAAACCCATAAGTATCAACCCAATAATAATACCTTTTCTGTATTTTTTTGGAAATAAACATAAAGGGATAGCAAGCTTTAAAATCCGCATCATGTTAGAAACCAGTAAAATTGATTAATTTGGTTACTGAAGCCCAATATCTAAATTATATTAAATCATTTTACTGCTCTACCGAACATACATTTATAACCAAATAATAAATATTAATTTATTAAATTATAACTATTATTCAATCTCAATATTATTGTAAATGGATATGGAAGAGAGTCACCTAAAGCAGAGCAATTGGAAATTTGGATGTTAGAAATTCACTTAGTTTAGACACCTAACATGATGGGCCTTTTCGACAACATGACTCATAGCGATAACAGTACGATTTCTCTTAAAAGTACAATCACCTTAGGTATAAGGACTGCCTTTCTTGTATTATTAGAGCTAAGTTATGAGTCTATAAAAACGCATGAAAAATATGGACTAACTGTATAAAATGTCTTATTTTTACCAGACAGGGCATAAATAGTGAATAAATACTGCATGAAATTCTCTTATACACTCTACAAGAGTGATAATCCTTTATGAATGTTATTGACTATATAAGTATCTGTCAGTTTCAGTGATACCATTAAACGGGAGTAACAGGTAAGAAGTAGACAATATCTGGGCAAATTGCTTTGAACCCGGGAAAAATAAAGGTCAACAAGGATGTGTAATAGCTGGAAAAATCATCAAATTTCGCTAACATAACGAACGTGATAGTACTGCATTTAGGTTACAGAACTATAGCATATAAAACGTAAGATCAGAGAGTAATATACATTATCATATGAGAAATATATGCTTCATATAACAGGAGAGTAAATAATTAGTTTACATGAAATAGTTATCACTATATATAATTTTTATAAAGAGGTTTTATTTCAGTGAAAAGTTGCCCGGTTTGAATTTTTTATATTATGATTTTCTGCCTTTATTTTAATACTGAATAAATACTAGTTTATTGAATTATTTCTTTTAGTCAAGCGCCACTTATACATCGAGAGAGACTTTAATGGTGGGGGAGGGCAGCGTAGAGGGGAGCGGGTAGAGGGGCAAGGAGGAGTCATGACGGTGGCAGGCCAGTCTCCGGGCAGATATGCGGCAAGAAAGTAACAGGAATACCGGGCGCTGGTGGGCGTCTGCCGGCTGCGTGGGTCTCGTGATAGCCGCAGCCTTCATAGGAGCCACGCTTTACCTGGGCGGCCCACCCAACGTAGGGCGGGCAGGCTTGGCCAGAGGACCGGATCCGGTAGAGCAAGGCCGACCTGGGCCGAGTCTGGTCAGGAGGAAAGGTTCCCCGGCCTGGGGGGAAGAGGTGGCCAAGTCCGCCGACTGGGACCTGGCAGAAGGAGGTTCGGAGGGCGTTTCCGTGTCCACGAGCTCACCCCGGACTGAAGTGCCGAGCATTCCCACAACCCAGGAGACTTACTCCACGGAAGAACCGAGTACTACAACGAGAAGGAGGGTCAGTACTACTGCAGAAACCAGCTCCACCGAGCCCAGCTCGACCTCTAAGGACGACATATCTTCCTCGACAACGGTTCTGTCCACAAGCACGAGTACAGGCGTGCCCATGACCAGGAAGCATGCCCACCATAAACATCGAGCTGTGAAAGAGCCGGCTCTCGCGAGTCCTCTAGACATTGACTGGGACGAGATCATGTACAGCGTAAACAGGTACGCCAATATATTATTTATTCAAAAATGACTGGTGCTGTGAGATTGATTATACATAATTAATTATGTTTCATTGAACTATCATAACTTACATCTCGAAATATTGGTAGCATAATTCCGATGGTTGGAAAGCTTAACAAAATTAATAAATAAAATTAAACTATTACCTATTTAGAAGATTGGTCTTTAGATATGAATACTTAAAGAGGGCTTAATAAAACATTTTTGGCAACAATTGTTCATCAATGCATAGTTTTAATCCATTTTTACAATTGAACATTTAAATAAATCTGTTACGAATCACTCACTCAATTTTTCTTTCTCTATTGTTTGAACAAAACTTATCTGCATTAATAACAGGTTTCATCGAAGGTAAATTTTTAGCCCTATTTTAATTTTAAATTTTTGGCATTTATCAATTTTCAGAATTCTCGTTATTATTTTAAAAACATAACTGATTTTTATTTTTGTTTTTTATGTTTTTAACTTTCTGATAAATTGAAATGAATACGGGAATTCTTGAAGAAAATTGAAACTGTAATATATATAGCAATATATGTATTGTAATTGATAAAATCCCGTTTGCGCAATATATGACACGACAAAGTACTATTCTTATATAAAAATTATTAAAACATTCCGGCTGTTCTCGCAAAAATTATCTATCTTTAGTGCTTCAAGTTAACTGACAACAACAACCAGAACCAATTTCACAAAAGGATGAACCGTTTATCAGGCACAACAAAAATAGGCAGAAAATAAAAATGTATTGCACTCATTTATTTTCCGCAGAATTGTATTGTAGATGAAATAAGTAGCTAGGTTTAAAAATTTTTTGGAAAACATTTTTAGGAAATTTGATCAAAATCCATTTGTTCAGTCGGTTTTGTATTTGTTTTAGAGCCTGTCTCTTGTTTGCCGGTTTGATATATAACTATTGTTTTGGTTTTTTTAGAGATTGGGCAATCACAATAGCATATAGGATGTTTATTTTCTTAAATGGGCGTCACACTCTTACCCAACACCCACACCCACCCACACGCATACTCTAATAAAAACTTCAGTTTAAAAAAAATATATTTATATTTTTTGAAATTAGTGGCCTCAAAAGATAACCGTTAGCTTTATTCTTTTCTTTTTTTTTTCCATCAATTTTTAGTAATATTTATTGCAGAAATATTGGATGGAACACTTGAAATATCTAGAAAAGCTACACCGATTTATAATTAATATTTTTTTACATTATACTTATTTTGAGATAAACGAATCTATAAACATAAATTAATAACATTAAATTGTATTACTATTGTATAATTTATCATTTTTATCTTATATAATATTTTTTAGCAAACTTTAAATACTGTGAATTCTTAGCTGAATGATGTGCAGAAGTTCTCAGGTTGTTCAAGGAGTGAAATGTTTTCAGCTATAATTATAATAAAATTTGGTGTGAACAGATTTATATAAAGAACTAAATTCTGTAAATATTCTTTACTTTGTAATGAAGGGTAGCCGGATAATAAAATAGTGTTCCGTTCCGATTTAACATGTTATACTTTTTGCTGAACTTTATTTTTGTAGTCCTTGAGACTGAAAATCTTATTTTTGATGAGTGCATCATATAAACCTATGAACCAAAATATTTTTGGGGGATTATGTATAAAACATGCTACTATATTTTTAATATTTCATTTACCAATTGAATTGATTAGCACTTCTCTAAAAATATGTACGGCGAAAATATTATGGTTGAATGAAATTTTATATTCTTTCGAGTGTATTCAAAGATCAGCAAACTTCGTCTAGATAGCGGAGAAATGACAGGCAGCAATGTTATATATAACAGCACGCGCAAAGCAATGTACAAAATATTACTCCTTATTTTTATATATGGAGGGTGGCACTCGATATTTTTAGAATTATTGCATCCTTATCGCGTCACTCAGGCAGAAGTTGTAAAAGATATAGTGAGAACTAAGTAACCGGAAGATAACATACATCCTTGGGTAATGTAAAGATATAACAAAGAAAGAGGGAATGAGTGAGAGATAAGATTATATTAACAAAAGAATAAATGTAAACTATTTATTTGAGCATATTTCCTCAAGGAAAATCAAGCTATTCACATTATTATCTTGAATATGACGCGACTTCTGAATATTTCAACAGATCTTCACGGATCCTACATATGAGGTGGTAAAATATGACCGGGTAGAAAGAGTGAAGATAACACTAAAAATAAAAATTACGAGTTAAATTTTCAGGAAGACTTCTCGCCCTTCGTCAGTGAAGAGCTCACTCCTCAGAGAGACTGGGATTTCCCCATAAGTATAATAAATAAATATATTAGAAAAATGAGTGGGGTATAATTGAAATATTTTGTTGTTGAAAATTTTATTTAGGCTTTGAACTTATCATAATGAAGTATAACATATTAAATGTAAATAAAATTTGAATGATTTAGACATATCATTTCATCATCTGGGAGATTAAACAATTAGAAATGTGGGTTTACTTGAAAACTGCAATTGTTACAGAACGCACTAACTGATATAATTGTTCTTTTTAAATAGAAGAAAAACATTTGAAATAATATATTTAGACAAATATTGTCGAAAATTCGACATTATTTTTGCCATAATAACTGTTATGTTTTTTTACAACTCAGTTTTATCACATTAGTTATTGGTGGAGGTTTATCTGAAATCACATGCCTCATTAAAAATTTATTAACGCTCTAGCGACTGCCATATTGATCTAAATTAAAGAAAATTCTGTATGAAGTAATAAAATAATTTTGAAAAATAATTATCTGTTGTACTGCAAACTTGGTTTACTTGTAACACTAATTATTATTAGAGGCGTTTGAAGAACGTAATTAGCAGATCAAATAATGAAAATTGACTTATAATATCAAATATTATGATAGTGTCATTCAAAAATATATTCTATTAATTAGTATACATGATGTATTCGGAGTTAAAAAGTTAACTTTAAACATGACTAAGGATGAAAAGTAATTTTGATATTAATTTTCATGTAAACGCAACATAATTTAATTTAACACAACTTTAAAATGATTGGTCAAAAAAATATATAATTTCATTGATCAGGAGTGGGGGTGTATTTGTAACCTTCAGTATGATTAGATATATTTTTTCTGTTTAGCAGTTTCTAAAAGGGTTCGAACTTAAATGTTTATAAAAATATTATAGAAATTTAATATTTATTTTATTTTAAAACATGAAATTTTATTTTCAAATATCCGAAAATTAAGGGTTTTGACAAAATTGTATGGACAATGTAAAGTTGAAAACCGTCTGCTTGTGATGATAAAAACATGACAAAAATTACGGGATAAACGAGAAAGTGTAGTCTCCTCTGACTTCCTTCTTGGGACAGTGGAAGCTACTGACGAATAACAGAGTATTTACTCGAAAACGGTTCTTTCATTTAACGTTTTTGATCGAGATTCAAATTAGTAGTAGAGAATTTTAGTTGGGATTCGGTCAATGTCGATTCAAAAAATATAATTAAAAAAATGTGTATTTTTTAATTATCTGCTGACGTTTCGACTTTCATTTTAAGCCATCTTCAGGGCTATCATGAAGGCGAGAGATGACTTACAATGTAAGTTGAAACGTCGGCAGATTATTTATAAAAAACACATTTTTATTAAAATTGTATTTTTTGGATCAACCTTGACTGAACACAACAAAATTTCTCTACTAATAATCTCTACGGTCAAAAACTCAAATTAATTTTATTTCAAATTAAAAAAAAAAACATAAGTATTCACTATTCTTCATGAATTGCACTTATTTTAGTCACCTAGTCTGTCTAAAAAACCTTACTTGCTGAGAGCCGATTAAGAGTTCTACACGTTCTACGAGCCTACGTTTAGTGGGGAAGAGAATTGCATTGTCATCGAGAGCCAATGAAGGGCCTCTCAGCTCTGCTTCGGCAAACCTGCCAAGCTCAAGCACTTTCCGGTTTCAGCCGAGCAAGAACTTGGCAGGCGAAATATTATTAAATAAGAAATCAACTAATATATTTTGTAATAAATAAATAAAAGTTTAATAAAAAAAAATGTTGCTGACAAGAACAAGAACATTCCATCTATATGTTTAACCGCGACAACAGGTATCTAGATATCTATTCTCCCATTCATTTTATTTTCAAACACATCTATCCTATAACAAAAAACTTTCCATCTCACTTAATGATTTATTAATGTAAGGCAATAATCAAAATGAACAATTTTTTTATAAAAAAATGTTTGAAAATATAACAGCTATATTTTATTTTTACATTAATATCTAATGTATAACAGTAAAGACACTTTTAAAATCATTAATATCCAATTCAATTAATTTAAATTTTTTTTTTTTTAAATAAATTCTTTTTTCAATTTTATCTAAAGTTATCAATTTACTTTCTAGCTATCTGTTTAACAGACTATAAACTATCAAAATAAAATAAATTAAGCATGTATTCTGAAACTCTTCACTTTACCATTCGTTTTTACCCCGTGTATGGGTTTTAGTTTAGATTTTCTCAGAATATAATAAATTATAGTAGACCAGAAAAATCAAAACAGAAATCCCCAGTCGAAATTTCACCTTTATGCTTGAAATGAAAGTCAAAAAATCTTACTCGAAATTTTTGGGATACCGCTGAACCGATGTCAATGATATTTTAGATTTTAACTCTCATCTCATCTGTTTCTACCAGATCCCGGCTAACCTGGGCTTGTTAATTTCTGTGGTTGCTACTCTCATCATTTTATTATTATACAAGAAAATTTTTTTGATTTTATCCAAAAAATATCCCCATTAAAATGAATGCAGGACAATCAAATGAATAGGTCAGATGGTCTATATAGTTGATTTATTTTGAACATTCAAAATTGGTATTTTACAGTATTGCTTCAGCCACTTACCTTCAACTGATCCAGTTATAAATTTGTTATTGTTCCACATAATAGCAAATTTCCTGAAGGGAAATCATCTATTCACATTAGTATCATGATGCGACTTTTGAAATATTTTAACAGATATTTTGCATTGTTTACTTCTCTTTTACAAACTGTTGGAAGAGCTTATAAATGCTAAAGTGGGGGAAGGGGGTTTAGAAGAAGACCAAAATTTAAAATCAATATATCTTCATTACTATTAGCGTTATGAAAAAATGTATAAATAAAAGAAAGTAATTATTGCAATTTTATAATGGTTGATGGTTAGTTGGCCGTCTCGAATATCATGTGAGAATGGTCGGGGTTTCGGCCAGGAAGAAAAAAATATACACCAAAATTTGGAGTAATATTTTTATTTATGCCAACGTTTCGGCTTAGCTAGTAAGCCATCATCAGGGCAATGGCGTTGAGTGGAGAAATCTCCCCAGGGTGGTTGTTCACATTGTAAACTGCANTACAACCCCTTCTCCGGAAGAAGGGATGATTCTAGGGGGACCAGTAGAGGGTGTAGTTTCGGATTCCTGGCTCGCCTGCCATCCACCACTGATTAAAAAGAGGCCCATGGGATTAAAAAAAAAAAAAAAAAAAAAAGCACGTACACACTCTCTTAAGAACAAATTTTGAATTTTTATATACACCGATCTTTAGCTTTTTAGCTGAGTCCCCCGAGGGAAATCAAGCTATTCCTCATGGTTTAATTCCAGACGAAACGAACTCATTTGGAAAAAAAAAAAGAAGTCTTTAATGAAGTACGCTGAAGAAATTAGTCAGGGTTTCGGCCAGAATCAAAAAAATAAAATACTCCAAAATTATTGGGTAATTATTTTATTTTATTATTATTAACGTTTCGACTTAACTTGTAAGCGATCATGAGGGCTGAAATGCAGTCTTTATATAAATAAGTTAGTCAATTAATTCAAATTAGAAAGTTTTTAATTTCTAATTTTTTTAAAAATTCTATTGTTTTCTTATTTAAATATTAGTTAGAAATAGATAGTAAATCAAATTTTTAACATATATATATATATTCAAATTGTATTTTGCTTTATTAATTGATCTGAAATCCTGAAAGCCATTGTTTATCTAGTTATAGTTGATATTGTTTATTGAAAATACTGTGGTCCATACATTTTCTCTCATATTTCTTTTCATATTGCCTTTTTGGTATAATGCATTTGTTTTTCTAAATATATTATATCAGATGAAGATCAGGGAAGAATATCCGCTCTCGGATAATGGAATTAATTAGTCTTGCTAAAGCTAAAGGATAATGGTCATTAATGTATTGTATCACTGTATGTGAATTAATTACTATATGTTTTCCTGCATTATCTTATCTCAATAATTACATAGTGCAGCAAGTCAAATATATTAAATTATTAAATAAGGAGTATAAATGTAATAGATATTTAAATATTGGCTTAGTATTTTGTGCTCTTTGAAAGGCCATTTTCTTTTAAGTAATGGGTGCGCATTGACAGGATTCTATGGATGTATGATGGTAAATATTTAAGTTTTAAAGATCAATTGCCGGTAAGGTGAAAAGCACTTTTTTTTTCTTAGTTTGTTTTGTTTAATTGTTTGTATTTTGTTGTTTGTTTTTTGCGCTTATGAGATAAAATAAATACTAAACCTATTGTTTAACTGTTCATAAGCGAAGACATTTAAATATTCATTTACCTACTACTTTCAAAGGACAAAAGTACGCAAATCTTCAAAGCCTATGCATTTACCATTAGCTGTCAACTAAGGGGGTGATTTATGGAACGTACCAAACGATATCTTCCGCGCTAAGCCCCCTGTCTCTTCTGCAGGTCTCTGAGCCCCCGGCTGAACCAGCGCCTCCAGCAGTTGGCCGACCTCGACCCAGCGGCCCTCATCAAGAACACTTCCAGTCTCGTTTCGTTCGGACTCCTCGCCGTCGACCTCTTCCTCCTGCACAACGTCCAGAGGATCGCCTTCACGGAGACTGCCGGCAAGCAGCTCTCCCAGGACCCAGAGGTGAGTCTTCCTTGTCTAGCTTTCATGTACAAAAACTGGCTCCTGTCAGACTTACATGAATAAGTACAGAACTAGAACAATACTACAGATGAAAAATAATATTTTAAAAGCATTTTCAGTATATATCGTTAGCTCCAAATATTTTTCAGAGTAATTACTTAAATTTTTGGACAAAAATTTATTTTCTTTCGAGTAGTTTCATGCAGTGAACCTACTATCTTTATCGTCCTTGTCACTGATCTCTTGAAGACTGTATTAAGTTTAACGCCTTCTCTAAGGTACTCTTCTCTCAGTTTTGGTAATATGGTAATTTATCATTAATATGAAAATATCAACTAAAAAGCGTATTGTATCTTCACTGAACTAAAGCTGTCCAAAACTCAATATTTCCAGTTTACTCCCTTCTCAAGTATCCTTACTCCTTACCTTATTTAACTGTATGGAAATGAATATAACAATGTTTTAATTTATATATTTGAAATTCATTAATTCTATTAGATACATACATATATTTACAATTGTATTGTTTATCAATACACTTGAAATCAGAAATGCAATTTTTTATAGATCCATAGTTAAAAAATATATAGATGTTTTCTCTTTTTAAGGCTTTATTTGAAGCTCCAATTATAGTCTCTCATCCAATTAATGATGCTCTGTAGCTTACCAAGGTCTTATAATACTCCAGTTAACACCCTGATCAGTCAATTATTTGACTTGTGTGAGATCTTACAAGGATTGTAACATTTTTTTTTTTTTTTTTGCGAAGGAATTTAGCTAACGAGGCTGTTCTCATGACAGATATTCGCATATATATATATATATATATATATATATATATATATGTGTGTGTGTGTGTGTGTGTGTGTTGTTTTTTGTATTAACGCCTTTCCTGCCAAAGTTTTAGTTTTCACTAAATTATTTTGTCTTGCACTTTTTCTTAAATGAAAAACAGAAGGCTAGTTCGTCGTTGAGATAAATAAGATCAATAGGAGTGTCGAAATTTCAATTGCGAGTAATCTTATTTTTCCCCATCTATTTTTTACAACACACAGATTTGTTTAATGATCAATTAAATATTTTAGCAGTTACTAAGCTAAATTGAAGAACTAAGAGTTGCAATTTACCTGAGTCCAAAGTATTAATCTAATCATCTAAGTTCATGCCTAAAGACGTATATGTCCCATTGTTACGGCGTGTCATGAGTTCAACAGACTTCAGAATTAGTCTCCAAGGAATGGACGGGGTAGGCATTTTGTACTGCTCGTCTGTTCGTCCTATTGGACTTCCTGGCATTCTTGTGGGGGAATCGGAGTCCCAATTCCTCAGAGACACGAAGTTCACATCTCTGCAATGTCTTCCAGTCGTAGCGCTCTGGAACTATAATGAGTTAGAATGAGAGTAACAAGTTATGATATCATCTCCGCTCGTTTGAGCTAATTGTATGTTTGCATACTGGAAACGAGTGCGAAATGTTAGTTGTCATTTGTTACTTTCACTTGACAGTTATACATACATACCTCTCGATGCAGGATATGTTGTAATGGAGTTACATTAAGTAATGCAAATTGAATTGAATTTACGCTGTCATCGATTAGTTGATGAGCTGAGGAATATATATTTATTGCGCTATCCTTTTTTTCTCATTGTTTTTTTTTCGTGAAATAAATAATTCATGAAATATTATAATAAAATGGAGTTTCCTCGTATTCCGCAAATCTTTATGCTTTATGTACTCATTTGGGTTTTTTCCGCCAGGTCTGTTGGTGGGTGACATGTATATGCTGATTTTTTAAACACTCAACAAGCCACACCGTTTGATAGATCAGAATGAATTTCAAAGTATAATCTATGTTTAGTATGAAAAATAATTTTATTCCTTAATGACCTTATAGTGATATATTCTAAATATATAAGGGTAGAAGTTAAATATATTTATTGCCCTTTCAGATTTAGAATATAAAATTACAAGGAAAAGAAGTAATAAATAAAACAATCCAAAAGGTGTATGTGTTTATAACCAGATATTTTTTATTTATTTTCTCAGGTTTCTTCATCAAATTGACATTGTATGAAATATTTAAGATTAGTATACTGTAAAATTATAGTATACTTAAAAAATATTTTGTATTTTATTATAACAATAATAAAAATTAAAAAAATAGAGGAAGGAGTAGGGCTGAACCGAGATATTGATTTTCGTTACAGGTATTGATCAGTTTAGGTTTATATTTCATATTCGAGATTTCCACTGCATACAGTATTTACAATAAAAACTAGGATTACATTGATATAGGAAGCAATGTAATAAAGT
Organism: Oncopeltus fasciatus; assembly: GCA_000696205.2. NCBI lineage: Eukaryota > Metazoa > Arthropoda > Insecta > Hemiptera > Lygaeidae > Oncopeltus > Oncopeltus fasciatus. The sequence continues at coordinate 306,948 of KZ807743.1, read as the reverse complement.
GGTATCTATTGGCTGTTATCCCCTATTTCGGATGCTATATACCATATTAAAAGTTAGTATGGTGGGAGGTTGGTTTTCCGTTGAGTATTATGCTGGAGGAAATAGGGTTTCGACAAGAATCAGAAAAATAAAAATGCCAAAATTATTGGGTAGTTATTTTATTATTGACAACGTTTCAACTTAATTTGTATGTTATCTTCAGGGCAAAAGTGGTATGTAGAGAGATCTCCCAGGGAAGTTTGAGGTCACATCGTAGACTGCAAAACAACTAAGAATAACTCTCAGATATTCTGTGTCTACGATGTGACCATGCACACTTTTGGGAGACGTCTCCGGACATAGCTATTACTCTGATGATGACAGTTGGCAAATAACGAAATAATTCTCTATAATTTTTGGAATATTTTGTATTCTCATTCTGGCCGAAACCGAAACAAATTTTACACGTTAGAAACTTTTAACTGTTAATTAAATTTATGCATGACAACACAAAAACACAAGTGATGAGAGAATGTAGTACGTGTATATCGGTCATAGGAGTAAGAAATCTATACTAAAATTCCAACATTTTTGGAATATTTAAATCCTTCTTCATTGCCTTTGTCTATACTGTCACTCCGTTTCAATGTCATCCGTTCTTATTTGCAGATCCGTTGTTCTTGTTAGCGATGTCCAAAGAGAGTCTATCAAATGATGTTAAACGTATTCAAGATGATCGTGGTTATCACACATGACATTACAATGGAGATACAGTATGGACAAAGAGTCTGAAGAAGAAATTCAATATTCCGAAACTGTCGGCATTTTAGTAAAGTTTTTACTTCTGTGACCGACACCCATATCTCACGAACTCTTAGACAACCACGGTCATCTTCAATACGTTAAAAAAATGATAAAGTTATAACGGTCTCGTAAGATTTTTTATTAGAGCAGGTATAAATGAAGAAAGATTCATATATAATGGAAGAAGTGAAAGGGTGGTTCACCCCTATGCAGGTACGGGGGTTGCAATTGCCGCACTGACCCGCTTACGGCCGGTCGGCGAACCGTACGCTCTGCTTCTCCGCCCTCTTCCTCCTCTGCATTGTTGGGCTCTTCACGGCGGGAGCTCTATCGGATATACGCCCCGCTGCTTCTTCTTCCAGGGTGAACAGTCGTCTTCTTGTACTCCTACTGACAGGCTCGAGGACTGTAGACGGGATGGACTATTTCTTGCCGCTCTAGTGACAACGTACAACACTTTCATAGATCGCATGTCCTCTTTACTGTCGTGGGAGATTAGTTTTCTATAAAAAGTATACAATGTTCATGTTACACTTAATAATTGTATGAACTAGTATACAACGTTCATGTTATGTATAAAAAATGTTACATACTATTTTAAGAAATTTCATATAAATGTTATTTTAATATCATATTATTAAAATAAATTTTATGAAATATGTGGGTAATGAGAGACAATGTAAGGAGGAGTAGGAGGGGGGGGGGAGGAGGAGGGGTAGGAGGAGGAGGAAATGCTAAAGGAATGCAAAGGAGGGAATGCTAAAGGAATGCTAAGGAGGACGAAATGCTAAGGGAATGCTAAGGGAACGCTAAGGGAATGCTAAGGAGTGCTAAGGGAATGCTAAGGAAGACAATAAATTGAAAGAAAAGTCCATTTAATTCATTAAAGTTGAAAATATATAAAACTAAAGACTAAAACCATTTATGTCAAATCGCTTACAAAAATGGCAAGGAGGGAATGCTACAGCCGCTGGCTTTAGACCGTAAAGAAGAGAAGGGGCATGCTCTACACTCTTAGTTACATTCATTAATATCTTACTAAATTGTATTTTTTAGAAAAAATGTTTATGGGTATAAATTTTACTTTTAAAAATGTTGTGAACATCATGTTGTGTTGTTATAGTTTTAGTTTCAATTGGTTATGAAAAATATTTTAGATAATTGGATTATCCACTGATTTTTAAGTAAAATCATTGTTTAATATCATAAACTTTGATTTTTCTCCACATTGAATAAGCATTGGACGCACATCACGCTTCTCTTAATTTTTTGATATATTCAAAATGATTCTGTAATTTGTAATATTTTTATTAGTTGTTTTTTTTCTACGTGGCTTAAAATTTAAGACTTCACATTTTGAATAGAGACTGTGAATTTGATTTTTAGGTCAATTAAAATAGTTTATTTTCAAGTAAAGTGAATTTAAAAAAAAAATTACAACGCAATAGAAATAGCTTTTGATCAAAAATATAATGCATTTTTGTTTATAAATATTAATTTTGTTGTGGTTTATTATCCCAGGTAAATTTTAAACAATTAATTTGAGGGAATAGAATAAAAAATCTATGTGTCCCGGATCTCCTGCTTTCCGGGTACGAATGTTAACCATTATACCACAGAGACAAGCTAGATATTTATTAAACTCCCAGCACACTAGCGAGAGTCTAAACCTCCGAAAAAGACAAATACATCGTTTTATGCTCGAAGGAGCTGACATTGTCTAGCTATTTATCGATTCCTGTTATTTACTTTTTATTTTCATTTATAAATATTAATTTGTTGTGGTATATTATCCCACGTAAATTTTAAACATTTAATTGATCAATTGATTTAAGAAACCTTATCTAAGAATTTGTATTAGTGAATTCGAGTAAATAGCAGTTCTGTATTGCCTGCAATGCCAAGTGCGAGTAAAAATGTTTTTACTTTTTAAGTGGGCTTCAAATGTAGTTTATAGTAAGGAAAATAAACATGGATTTGTTTGTTTATAAAAAATACATTCAACAAGTGTGGGGATTACATGACATGCAATGTTCAAATACAAATATTCATCAAGTACAATACTGAGCAATTCGCTTAGTTCACGCAGAGCCTCCTTGGGTCTTTTAATGGAATTTAGTACTTCATTTTTTAAATGAAAAACGAAAAGGAAAGTTCGTAATTAATCAAAATAAGACCAATAGGAGTGGGGATTGCCGAAAATGTTAATTCTAATAAAACAATTTGTTAAGTGAAAATTACGTGTATTTATTTTATTTTATTTTTTTTATGCCTCCTGAACCACTCTGAAGAGGCATTCTACAGTTTTATGCACCCAGGGCAAATCTCAAATATAAATGTATCGAAAATAGATTTCCGAGGACTAGGAGTCTAGTGCTAAGCCCTTTGTTTAGCTAACCTTCTACTTTTCTTGCTATTCGACAGGGGAAAACTGTTTGCTATGTCTCCCTGGGACACTAAAAGTCCGATGGTAAACCAAAGTAAAGCTAGCTTCCGAAGGTTTCCACTTGTCTGTTTTGCCCCCTGCCGGTGATAAACGATTTAGCATACATACTAATGGAGGAAGGGGGAGGTATTTATGGTTTTCAATTTAGGTTGGACGTGAAGCCATTAGCCTCTGCAAACATAGCTTGTCCTCGCGAATAAATCCCTGCGGCTGATTTAACTTTGTATAACCCCCACCACTCTACCACCAATCGCAAACAACCTTTACCCTCTTCCCCGCCGTCATTCCGTGTCCTCACCGATTATTGATCATCATTTATTCCCATGAAAAAAATTTTAACATAAAAGAATGATATATCATATTACTCGCTTACTCATAATTTATATCAAGTAAGGACGACCATCTGAATATCTATTTTGTGTGTTTTTGTTTAAAACAATATTTTAATATTTTATGTTATTATTTCCTCATAATGTTGTAAAATCTTAGTATTTTGATATAAGCAATGTGGTTGTTTTTAATGAAGCAAAATGTTATCGATTTGGAAGGGTTAGTTGGGTATTCGGATTTGGAATTTTAATAAATAAAAAGTAATTTGCAAACCAAAACTTTCTTCTAATTACCAAGGTTTCGACCATAATTTTAGGTCATCATCAAGGTTTTCTTCGGATTGATGGTGTGAGAGAGTCTCCTCCTTTAGGATAAATGAATCATAATTGAATGGCCGAATAGTGGGGAATAATAACAACTTTTTTGTTTACAAATGTTGTTTCTACTTATTCTAATCTCAATACCGAATCCACGATTAATCCTTCATCATAAAGATCGACGGTCAACTATCTATCTCCAAAATATAATTGATTTTATATAAAATTGTTTATAAATTGTTTTCAAGTTTTTATTTTTTTAAATCCATGTTAACTTGAAAACAAATGTACAGGAAGAAGATAATTGATTATGTTGGTGTATCCAAAAATTTATTAGCATCTCAATAAAACAAACTCAAGTGAATTTCACAATGGAAATCAACATAGTGAAACTAAATGATAAGTGCAATAGATTAAATACTCATTGATTTTTCAATAAATTTACAGTAGGACATTTATAAAATAAAAATAGTGCACCTGTAAAAAAACATGTAGTTGAAACAACCTATCCAAAATAAAAACTAATTTTGGAGTAATAACAAAAAAAAAAAAAAAAAAATCATTAGTATGTGGCTCCAAGGGTTACAAACAACTATATTTATTCATAAATTTTCACACTTTTAATATACTTTAAATAGAAAACAATTAAGAAAGGTTAACTGGTCTAGAAATAGTAATGTATTTAGAAGAAAAAAATATTTATCTGAAAACTATAATCCTATTTCACTTTATACATTTTATTAGAGAGTTTAAAACTAACTATACAAAAAATTGAATAACAAATAAAACCACCACATTCATCAAGAGATAAATGTTATTTACAAGTATATGTTATATGCTATTTACCTAACCACTAAGGTATAGGAAGCAGATCCCCAGGCTGTCTGCAGAGAAATTATGACCTTTGTACTAATAGATGACCATAGTATTCTCCATTACATCTATCATCACCTTAACTGAGATTTATATTTTAACTTTAACTGACTCTGATTTATAGCATCCATTATTAATATAAGGAATTATGAACAAAACATGTTCAGCTGGCTTCAAAATTTTAATAAAAAATACATGTAACTATAAAAATAACAAGAAAACTATTTTTCTCATAGTGTAAAAAATTTAAAACTAATTGAATTATTCTAAGTATTGAGCAAAATAGAAAGCACATATTTATTTTTATTATTTTAATTTTAATAAACTGAAAATAATTAAGTCCAGCATTTGGAATCGGCCAAATACATGAAAAATAATACATGCAATATTCTTAGCTATTGGAAAAAAAAAGTTTTCTTCTTCAATTAGAAAAAGAAGGAAATGTTGTTATTACTACAAGCCAGAATAAATTTTTACCATTCCTTGACCATCCTAAAATGTAGCGTGTCATTAGGAGTGGGATTATGTTTTATATAATATACTATATTATATTAAACTGTGCATGTTTGTATCAAAAATTTGTTTTTGGGATATGTTTTATTATTCAAACAACAAAGGAGGCTAGAAATAATGGATCAGAGCTTATAAGTGTTGTTTAACAGACAGGACATCATGAAACTCATTTATTTCTTATAATCAATGTAGATCTCAACCTTTTTATTTTGCACCTGAAATTGTGAGCCTAAGGAAATAAAACTACTGCACAATTTTAACTTAAAATTTTACTTTATTTAAACCACTTTAGGTCATGGAGGGAGAGGCTATCTAAAGGTGCATCATGTTCTGAACATCCATGGTGCTGGACAGGCATCAAAAATAATAAAGAGCTGTATTTATCTTAGAATGTAAAATATACAGGAGTCTGGGGTTCTAGGAAATTAGTAAGCCAATCCTCTTGCATGAAAGGGGTAAGTTAACCCCCGTAAGGCCAGAAGGATTTTGTGAGATACTCCTAGCTACAGCCAAAAAAATAAATAAAAGACTGGACTTGGAAGGAACACCTTTATTCTTGGTAGAGTTAGGACTCAAAAAACTTTTGGGGGACCTATAAGGTATAGAACCAAGAAGTAATTCAAACTAAGTAGAGTGGGTTAAAATAAATGGCACTCATTACAGAACATATAAATTTAAGAATACTGATTTAAGGGTTTGCCAAATCTAAACCTTTTAGAAAATTTGGTGCAGTAGATGAAATTCTTTTAACTTAATATGCCATAATAGGGATTTTAGACATTTTGATAAGCATTACCTACAGTTAATCTGGGATACAAAAACCTAGAATAGACCCAAGGTTAGTTGAATTTTTTTAAGTCATGTCATGATACCGTGAATCAGAAAATCAGCTATTGAAGGCATCAAATAAATAAATACAATATCATTACCTGAACAAGATTATATATAAAACTGATTGCAGGAGTGATATGCTTTTAATCATGTCTGATTCATTTCAAATGTTTTTTATATTAATGTGTTCCATTTAACTCAACAGTGAAACCTCTATAGGGTCTATACCCATCTAAACAATTTAAATAGATGCATATATCCATAGACAAAACTACCAAAAACCCACAATCATGAAAAATTAGTAAACATTATTTTCATTATAGTATTTTGCCTACCAAAAAAATTAGACTGTGTTGATCCATAGAAAGGTTTTGACATGATTCAATCTTCAGGGAAAATAGAACATTGAAAAAAATAAAATAAAAAGTCGCTTCAGCAAAAATGGAAAATTATTTACAAGGCTAGTCATCATTCAGAGTTATCCCACCAGTCAATATATTAGTAATAACTGATGGGATAACTTGCCATTATCGCTAGTCTGAGTAGAATATGACTTTTTTTTTAGAATAAAATCATAATAATGTTTTGTACGTACGTTTAAAAGAGTCCTGAAATAATCTTGATTTATTACTAACATTTAAAGAAAAACAAATGAAACAGTATCTCCTTATATCAGATTTTTAGGTTCTGTGAGAAAATTAAGTTATAAAGAAACTTCAGTATATGGAATTAAGGCTGAAAAAACATTATATATGGTCAAAAAAGTAGTGATAAACTTTTATAGTGCAATACAAAGTAATTTTTATAAATTAAACCTTAAAAAAAAATTTTTTTTTTTGTTTCTGCATAAAACCTACGTGCCTGTTTAACTTTGCATTTCTTCAGACGTATTAGGTACAAAATAGAAGATTCTCCCCAAAAAATTGATTTATATAAAAACATATTTCGATATGCATAAACAATTTAATGCTATTTGTCAGTGGTTCTCTGAGAACATTTGAATTGAATATANTATCTAATGCAATTAATGAATTACAAATATATAAATTATATTAGTAATATAATATAATTACAGAAGTGAACAGGAAGTATTGAGTTTTGCACAGCTTTAGTTCAGTGAAGATGCAATACACTTTTTAGTTAATATTTTCATAATAAAGATAAATTACCATATTACCAAAACTGAAAAAAGAGTACCATTAATAAATGGATAAAAATAAAAATGGAAAGGAAAATCACGTTAAATTTGGGTAGAAAAAATAATGTTATGGGAGACGACCGAACGTGAGTGCGGCAAAGATGAATGAAGTACTCATGGTTCGGTTAAAGAGCTAAAAGGAGAATTCCTTCCTCGATTCAGCTTGGAGACGAATTCTGACTCCAATGGGGAGAATCCGGAGATAAGGGAAAACGCACAAGAGCATATCTAAGTCTGATATGAAGCGATTTGGGGATTATGAATTTGTACTTCATTCTTGAGATGTGCATAAATCGGGTCGCAAGACTAGTGTAAACGAAGAATATGGGTAATATAGTTATATGCATAGCCCGCCAAACCTGCCAACGTCATACTATAGTAGCGCGGTCACTATTTGAGTTTCCCAAGTAGACATATCGAAATATTTTACTATTTTACTTTTGCACCTTGTTAACGAAAACTTTTGTCACTTAGGAGCCAAGTAAACTAAGAATATATTCCTTATCTCGCTAAAGCTTATTAAAGATTAGAGAACATATATTAACGACTCTAAAAACAGATAATTACAGTGAAGAGAAAATTAATGTCACTGAGGATGACTCTGAAGAGGACAACCGTTAGATGATAATGAAGTAAGCTGAACTCTTCTAACTTATTCTTAAAAATATTCTGATTGTGTGTCTTATTTTGTTTATATTTTTATCTGCGAATGTTTATTATTACCCTGATGGCGTTAATTTCCATGCTAAGATTTAAAATGTTGTTGTTTCTGCTGAAATAATGGAAAGCGACATTTGCTAGGCAAAAATAGATATACCTTTTACTCGTATGGACTAGGTATAGTAGCATTTTCTTAAGCTAATATTTGGGTATTGTTGTTTTGATGAAAAAATCCAAAACAGTATAACCACAAATTAATTTGCTGCAATGGTTCATTTTATTCAGCATTTTGCACCGAATGTGAAGGGGAGGAAGATTCTTGAAGAGCAACAACTCATACGCGAATCATATATAATATATTAGGAAGTTCATGACATGAGAAAATTTTCAATGGAGGATGATTAAATAATAATTTTAGCTCCATTAGGTTCTTAACCTTAAAGTTACCTCTTTAATATTTTGCCTAGAACAATAAATATGTTTTTTTTTAGAAAATTTATGGGATAAAAATAATAGAAAATCATATTTCACACTTATTTATTGTGTTCTATATTTATGAAAATGGCCTATAACCTGCCTGTTATTCTCAGATATCTATCCTATCAAAGAATTACAATCCTTAAATTGACACGTATTCGACTTAAATATACTTTTGAAAATGCTATTATTTATTATTATTAAAATCCTTATTTACAATTATTATTTTTATGCTCTTTATTGCCACGAAAGAGTTCCATTTTCTCTCATAGCAAATTAATTCATACTTTAGGATGGAGTGGTTTTCTTTTCGCTCGTTTTTATTCGCTCAATGTTTTCCTAACTCTTTTCCAGCCTCTTTTGCTTAATTTACAACTACGTATTTCTTTCTTCTTTAGAGCCTGCTGTCTCTTTTCAGAGGAGAATTATAGGAGAACTATAATTAAATTATTGTTGTAATCGGCAAGAAAATACTTCATCAAAGCATTGCTAGCTCTAATAATGTTAAATGTCATTTATGTTAGTCATTAGTCATTTTAACGAATGATCTATGGTCGTGACAGAAGTCTTAAGAAGGGCAAAATAATCCTTTTATTGACCATTCTTGTTATTCATAAATATTTCTTCCGGGCTTGACCTTGTAGTAAAGATACTTCTTACCGAGCTTTCGTATGTCATGTGATGGCTTCTTCAGTAGAATCCTTGCTTTTTTCAGGTAGTGGCCCTGAACTCCCTATTCGACGGAGTGTCTGGAGCAGGGAAGCAGCGCAGCTCCGGGGTCGTGGGAGAAGTCCTGGGCTACCTCCAGGGTGCTGTCCGGGGCGTGGTTAACCTGGGGAAGGCCTACAGGCGAGCTCACAGAGCAAGATCTGTGGGTCCTACAACGCTGGACTGCATATGGACACTCTACTGTAGGAACCTGGACAAAACCGCCAAGATTGGTGGTCCTTACGGTTTTCTCGCAAAGATGAACAGGTCGGTACACACTCACACGCATATATATATACAAGCACAATTTCTTGAACAAAATGTTTACTATATTAGTTAATAAATGAATATATGAGTAATTTATTTATAATGTTTGTGTGTGCTAATTGATCGATTCGATGAGATCGAATACCGTAAGGATCGAATGTTTGATGTGTTCAATTTGGGACTTATGGTAGTCTGATGTTTAAAGCAATGGAATACCTAGCCAATGGACCCAGGTTCATTAATGACAATGCATATTTAAATTAATATATATACACATATATTTATGAGTGTGTGTATATATGTACTGTACGCACCTGTTTGTGTGAGTGCTTAATATTTTGAAAAACGTAAAGAGCTTAAATATTTAGCTTATCTTAAGACTAAATTTTGATAGTTAGCAAAAATGATAATAAATGAGATATTAATAAAATATATATTTTATATAGTAGGGGTTTCAAGAAAACCTTCATTTAACAAGAGTGCACTATTGGACGAATTTGTTATTTAAAAAAAAATTTCTTATATAACAGTAGAATAGTTTTTCAAAATATTTAAAAAAATATTAAAGCCATTAAAGCAGAGATTATATTCTACACTGTATTAAAAAGAAAAATAAACTTAACTCCAAGGACCATAATATAAGACAAGTAACACAGTTTCTAGCTGTAAAATATTTACTTATAGTCAAATATATTTTTTCAAGAACCACCGATTGGGATATTGTTAAAATCTGAATGTTGTTTAGATTTCAAATATTTTTGACAGATAAGTATTAAAAGTCCTTTTCAAACTTAATAGGTCATACCAATGAAATAAATATTCTATATTGAAATATTTTATATTATGTTACAGGTAT
>KZ807743.1:283653-293928 GCA_000696205.2 Oncopeltus fasciatus | reverse complement strand
AGGTCCGGGAGTTGCATTATATAAAACCAAAAAACAAAACTTTTTCTATTCCTACATTATGAAGAATTTATTATTATAAACTGATTGTTAGGTATTTGTTTTATTTAGATATTTAGTTATTTTTGTGAGAATAAGACTCTACTTTATAATTTTGTGGTATTTAAAATGCTACCATAAATAAGTTAATGATTCTCTTCCTCACAAAAAAAAAATTGCCTTCCGTTTTCCTTGAACGTGAAAACTGTTACGTGTCAGTAGAGAATTCCTTAGGGTTCGGACAGGGCAGACAACCTTGACCGAACCCCGACAAATTCTTCACTAATGAGAGTTTGTTGACCGTAGATATTATTCTAAGATGATATTATCCTTCATTAAAAAAAATACATTTTTTTAATTTGTGTTTTTTTGGATCTACCTCGACCGAACCCCAACTAAAATCATCTTAGAATTCTTCACTAATATCTCCACGGTCAAAAGCTCTCTATTTGAACTGTTACTTATCATCTTCTTCCATTTGACCCTTCTATTAAAATTCATATCAGTGGAATCCATAATGCTGAGTCCCTCTTTTAGTTTCTATAGGCTAAAGGAGTGTAGTTAATACAGACTGCTAACCTTTACGTTGTGATATATGTTTCTAGCCCCGAAGATCTACATTCCTTTAAATGTCAAGCTACTTCTTTGAAGATAGAAGAGCGTCTATGGGAATATCTAAAGGGGATCGTGGAAAGCTTTTGCCAGTAGTCTTAGATAACGGTGGCGTTGCAAGTGGCGTGTAGTCACCGTGAAATAGCTTTGCAGCGGGTGCAGGGGCCTCCTGACCACGACTGACTATCTGCAGTCTTCCCGCGCGAAACACCCTCTCAGTGTGACCATTGTGCTGCGGTCTACCGTAACACACAGTGTCTTCTTGCGTATATATGGTATACATACAAGTGTTTGTTTGCCTTATCGTATATTGCATTACACAATATTTACCTCAAACGCTGTTAATTAGGAAATTATGATGTAGTTAAAAAACAATGAAAAGTTTGTTATTGTTTTCTCTACAATGTAACTCTCGCAACAATCATAGCGTTGTATTGTTTTCTCAATTAAAACTCCTGTATTTTTCAACAGAGTTTCGTGCAGTTTATTTTAAGCTGTTCGTTTGTTTGACTAGATAATGTATATTTTTCTTTAGTAGATCTTATTTAAAAGAGAGAGAAAGAGAGAGACATTGAATGATTTTTTTAAATATTTTCTATTGAAAAGTGCTCTTCATAGACTAAACCCAGCCAATTTTGTCTATGAATATCACTTTTTTTACACAATGAATTCTAAATATTTAAATAATTAAATAAATAGTGAAAGATTAATTAATTTGATTGCTGGTCAGCGGGAAAATATATATATTTGTAATACAATACAAGAACATCTTAAGTAAAATAGAGGGTGAGAGAGAAAGAGAGAGAGAGAGGGATNTTTAAATAATTAAATAAATAGTGAAAGATTAATTAATTTGATTGCTGGTCAGCGGGAAAATATATATATTTGTAATACAATACAAGAACATCTTAAGTAAAATAGAGGGTGAGAGAGAAAGAGAGAGAGAGAGAGAGAGAGAGAGAGAGAGAGAGAGAGAGAGAGAGTGAGAGTGAGAGTGAGAGTTAGAGAGGCTTGGCCTAGAGAGATGCGAAGACGTGCCAGGAGGTCAGATAAGAAGTGGTATTGTACCGTTTAGACTGACATGGCCTGATGTCCGCTCAGATCCGACAGTACTCAAAAGTCAAGAGCAGAACCGTTCGTGCCGTTTGATCGCGTAGACCACTTCAAGCTTCAATGGCTAAGTAGACACTCTCCAGGTCGCAACTTCTATCTCATGACCTCGTTATTGAACAGCCGGCAGAGTTCATCTCACTTTGAGTGTGATACTGTCTATAAACGTCGTAGAGCTAAGTAAAGGAGTCAACATATCTGTATGTATTGATAATTTGAATCCCTCTAGTGCAATTTTGGAGTTCTAAATAGTGCAGAAATATGACTTAGAGGTTCTTTTACAAAATCTTGCTTGAGTTCAATGTCAGTTTTAGAGAAAAAAAACAACAACAGTTTAATACAGATATTTAATTCTATATCTAGAATGATTGAGCAGAAAAACAGTCTCTTCTACACTAAACCGGTCTAGGTGAGCTCAACTATAGAAGTAACACATTTTAATCAATTAACTTATCAAAAAAGCATGGTATGTGTATATGTCGAAGGAGCTGCATATACATAGCTATAAACATGCCTTTTTTCTCTGTGTTTTTCAAGGATTAATTAATAAGAAATTCGTCCATATTTATTAATGTGATACATTTATAATACAAAAATAAATGAAACATACATCAAAATGCACCAAAAAGTCATACTCCATGACTCCTGATCTGACTCTCAACTTATCCGTCATTTTGTATTTCATTTGAAGTTCATGTGACATACATACGAATTTACCAAGAAAAATGACCATGTACTTAATTTCCCAAGAAAAAACAGAGAGACTAGAAGTTGCTACTCGAGAGCATAGGCAGTACCTTTCTGAATTTTTTCTATCGAATGTTTGTGCATATGTAAGTTGTAAAAGTTTTATGAATTTATGCTTAATGACTATTTTCAATATTTTTAATATGAATTGTGATATTTACTGTTTCAGCCTCGGGCTGCGGCTAATGCTGGGAGAATTCGCGCCTGAAGATGCACTCGAAAGACTGATGAAGGACATGTCGGCTAGCGGCAGCAAGCTGGACTGCAACACTCTTTTCCCAAGGTTAGAACAGACATTTAAAAGTTTAAAAAAGAAAATTATTCGTAGAGTTAATTTAAATATACCAATATTGAATTTTCATTTTCCAGCACAAGCAAGTCTAAATATTTACAATAAATAAATAATGAAACTTTAAGTCAGTCAGTCATTGAGAAAAAAAAAATCTTTGAAACATCACAATTACCAACATGAGTAAAGTATACCTGAACATATACACAGAAAACTATAATGAAAATATCCTCTAAATAACTGAAATTTTCTATGCCTTTTCATAAAAAGTAACAAGTTTTGTTGCATTTCAAAATATCTACATTACGCAAATTAAATGTTGACCAACTAATATTTTATGGAAGATATTTGCAAGTTTTCAATACAAATTGAATTGTCTCTCGCTTAGTTGGAGATAAAGAGATAAAGGGGGTAATATTTATCGTACCTTTTTGTAATCCGTCTTCATTGGTTTCTGCAAACCCTCTTCTGTTGACGAGCGCTTTCAGACATTATCCATCCTCGTCGCCGAATATTTGGGGTAATATTTTATAACCATGTTACATTTAAAATATTGTAGTTAGGCCTCGAATATGGAGAATTATTTTTAAAAATTCCTTCTTTTTTTTAATTAGCAAAATTAGAAATATAAATTAGTTAAATGTTTGAAACTCTTTGAGAGCAGCTAATTCCAGGCTTTCTTAAAACCACTGGATAAGTATAAATTTTGGCTAGAGATGTAGAATTAAAATGTTTTAGTAAATATCAAAATTATGAGCGATTTTCCACCAGACTCGCCATTGTATTTTCTTTGAAATCTGAAAGTTTTTCCACTCCTCTCTCATTGAAATTCTTTGAGTGTTCACTTCAGCTGTTCCTGCCGATATTAATCCTCTAACTGTACTCCAACCTTTAGTTAGAACAGTTCTCGACGTGTGAAAAGAGGAAATGAGCTTTGAAATTACCTATTGGGGGTGATTATAATGTTTAGTCTTCCCCAAAACCACCCCTCCACTTCATGATATTTGACAATAACAAACTAGTAACAGTTTTCAAATAGAAGTTTAAATATCGAATTTGTTTTTTTGTTTTTTTTTTTACATTGTATATATATGTATATATATCAAAAATACTTTTAGCTTCTCGATAATAGGATCGGTGAAGAAATGTAAAAAAATTTAAAAAGTCATGTTGTGGTATCTACGTGATTAGCTTGATTTCCTACACCGAAGAAGAAGTCGGTATTTTTTCTGATGTTCAGCTGAGTTAGTGCCTGTTACGTCCCTGACCTTCCTTTATTAACCCTTAAGACGGGAGAAATTACCCGCTTGACGAGGGGTGTTTTTTCTCTTGAGGGCAGAGCTGATTCCTCTGTTCAATGCAGTGTGCTCCACATTTCAGGACATATTTATTTTGATTTTATTTATCCCAAATATTTCATCTGTTATTTACTAATGTTTTATGATAATATATTCATTGCAAACTTAATTAATGAAATTATTAAACTCTTTAGGAATTAGTTTTTAAAAAAATTCCTTTAATTTTTAAAAAATATATAGAATACAGAATATTTATNATAGAATAAAAAATTTAAAATAATCTATTTTATTATGTGGACAAACCAAATCATATAGTATTTATCAAAACCTCTACTTTACCACGAGCTCTCTGAACCACATTTCTGTACAGAAATGCCAAGTTCCACTAATTTTATGTTCATGTCAATTTGCCTTTGTTATTCAAAACCATATGTGTATTATTTCAAGAAATTTATTTTCTCATGTATCTTATTTACTTACTCTTCGTGGTCATTTAAGCCCTTTCCACCTATAAATTCGCTATCAATTAATTTTTACCTTTCATACAGTTCTCTTTATCAGTCAATCTTATCTTCTAGTGTTTCTCTATTAATTAGCATTCCACTTTAAACATAGTAAAATATACACAATTTTTACTAGACAAACTGTTGAACATCTAAGTAATATCAGTGTAAAAATATAACTTACTTACGACTTACGAAAAAACACTAGAGATTAAGTTGGCCCTGAGCTTCCAGTCGCTAAAGATTGAAAATCGCAAGTCGAATTCCAACTGTCATTTCTTGAGTGTCCTATTCTCCTTTGCCTTGTCCTGATGATAGTTCTTGGCCCCGCATATTGTGGCTCCTTCCTTCCAAACCTAACTATGTGATGCTCCCTTGATTCGCGAAGAAGTCTGCCAGAAACCTCACAACTACCCTCGCTTTAGAGGGAAGACATCTTTGGCAGAAGGAAAGCTGGAGAGAGTGGGCAGGAGTCGCGACAATGCCTATTCTCTATTGTCGTCTCTCTCTCTCTCAGATCTCATCAGCCGATAAGTTGAGCCACTAGAATCCTGTCTCATCGCTCCGGTAGTCTTCACTTCATGTTGTGCCTAGAGACCTTAGATACTTCCTGGTGCGGGCGAAATTATTAGAAAATTTCTCCTGAGGAAACCTAGCTATTTTCGACATTGCCGTGATGGGACTTTAAAACAACACATTTCATCAAAGATCCTACATACGAGAAGCTAAAAATCTTGTTTGTAAGCTCTTAAGCTCCTGATTGATGAAAGTTAAAGTTTGGACGAAGGTGATAAGGTTATAATAGGGGGGAAATTCAATGATTTCTGTAATTCTTATAATAAATGCTTTTTTTTTTTGGATGATGTTTGGGAATGTAACTATTAGGTATGAGTATATCTCCGCTCCCCTCCGATCGGTTTCGTCTACTCTCATTTTTTTAAATTAAAAAATAATTAGTTCAATTGTTAAAATTTAAAATAATATAATAATATTATAAACTAAAAAGTAATAATATATGTAAAAAAAGAGGGTGTTTAAAAGATTCTTACTCTTTGAAAGTCTGAAAAAAAGGCATATTAAGAAAGTAATTTACGAATGCACCTACTAGGGTGAGCTCTTCCATCACTCTGTCTTCCCGGTCAGTCTAGAGCAAGTCCTAGTGGTCATACCTTTTACGCCCATAGTTCTCTCCGGTCCTAAAATTAAATTTCGTAATTTACTCTTATTTATATTCATCTTTAATGAAACATGAGAAATCTGCTTAGATAGGTAATGGAAATTTGGTGTATGTTTTAAAAAATTAATTATATTAGTTGTGAAATCAATTGTGGAGTCCAAATCCTTACCTTCAAAATAGAAATGTTTTTCAAATTTTAAAATGATGAACAAATAGTTTAAATTTTATAATGAAATCTAGTTAAAACATGTAACAAAAGTACTGGTTTGGAATTAATAAGTGTGGATAGTTATGAATCAAATGATATAATTCAGTAGTTAGTTGATTCAGGANTTTTGCTGTGTTAGCCTCCCTTGCAACCACTTAGGGTCATTGGAGGGAGGGGCTATCTACAGGTTGCCACCCCATTTTAAACACCCATGGCTCAGGACAAGCTTCTATTTATAAATAAAAGATTGGCCTGGGCGGGATTTGAACCCGCGGTGTCAGGATTGCGAGACCCGTACGGATCCCCTGAGCTAGCCTGGCGCCCCGATACTGTCTCTACTTTGAAATATATTTTTTGGAAAGGCAAAAAGGGATGTTTAAATTTTAAAGTACATTTCTAATGAAAGAATCGCTTCTAATTATTTATTTAACTTATAACATAATAAAAATATACACCATGAATGCAATAATATGTGTGTTTGTGTGAATATATAAATGTATTTCGTGAGTGTGCTCATATTTACCAAATCAAACAATACCAATACACTTCTCAATTCAACTCTTAGAGTATAGATAATAACGTGTCTATAGACATCTCTGGGTGGTGGGGTGGGGGGATTAATGGGGCTTCTTTCCTCCCCAGTTTGTTGTCTATATCTGATCCATACAGGCGAATAGGCAGACTGACAAAGGCTGACTGTCAGGGAGCGTATTTCATGAAGATGTTCTATATACAGCTGAGCTCTATATCTGACTTATTATCAGAGCCGGTGGTGTGAGAGCGAGATAAGTGCCCGCGTTCCCGCCTTCTATCCTAGCGATCCCCCCCCCCCCCCACGTCAGCCGCGCTAGCCGGGAGTAAATGTTTGCGCGGGAAAGATCGATGGGAGGAGACAGCACACCGCCACTCACAGCTGATAGATTGTCTCTCTCAGCTGGTACGGCTATCCGTCAGGGGCCATCGTCTAGACGCCTCGTCTAAGCCGCCCCCACTCCCGCAACTTAGTTCGGAGTTGTCGCATTTGTCCAGGTGCAGGGGCGTCTCAACCTACTCTCTGTAGTACCTGCTTTCCAGCACATTTTCCGCTGCCTAAACAAGACTTCAGTCAAAGTAGATCCAAAAAAAAAAAAAAAAAAAAAATACAAATTTAAAAAAGTGTATTTTTTTAAAAAGATCATCTGCCATCGTTTCGGCTTACATTGTAAGCCATTTTTAGGGCTGTCTATCATTAAGACGAGAGAGGACGTCCTGTCCCCTAAGTTCACATTTCCATGACTGTGGACTAAGTAAGGACCATTTAAGCCGAAACATTGACAGAAAATCTTTTTAAAAAAATACACTTTTTTTTTATTAGTATTTTTTTTTTTTTTTTTTTTTTTTTTTTTTTTTTTTTTTTTTTTTTTAAAAANACCCAAACTAAAATCATCTAATAATAATACCTACGGTCAAAAAACTCTCCATTTAAACATGTAATAATAATTTGGTTTTTTTGTATAAGTAGAATAAAGCCTTATTTATAAAATGAAAATTGAAAAGTTATTACCATTTATTTAATAAATTTACGGCTCTATTTTAATAAAATTGTGACAGAGCAAGACTATTATTATTATTATTTTTTGTCATTAGACTAATAATCAAATTAATAATTTAAAAGTAATTAATTAATTTGATTTCAGTCATTGGGCTAATAATTAAATAAATAAATAATAATAATTTAATAATTGGGGCTATTGAGCCCCAGACAATTGTGCAGCGTTTCGGTGAATAAGTTGTCACCGAGGGAGTTTCGCAGACCAAACTTTTGGGCCCAAGTAGTCATTATTGCTCTCCCGGAGGTCATTCCTGCATCTTGATAGATAACCAAACTGAAATAAAGTAAAATTTGTAAAATTGAACTAATTACCAAGTTTTATGATTATCCACGTGCACAATGACCAAATCCTGCGGCGCAAAATGCGATATATTTTCTTCGGCGAGTGAGAAAATAAAATTATGTATTTTCCACGTAAATTTAAACAGTTCTGCGACCGCCTGATTTTTTCCTATTCAATGAATGAATGGTTCCGAATCAGGACTGGGCGTTCTCTAGGAATACAACAGAACCCTTTTCCTTAATTACAGACAGAAACACAAAATGTGCAGTTTGACCATTGAACCGGGAACCTCCGGCTCAGGAATCCAGCACGTTAACCACCATTGTGCCACCTTCGTTTTTATTTATTTTAATTTCGAAATAAATTTAAACAACTTAATATATTTAATGTTGTATAAAATTATACGAAATACGCTTTAAAAAAAATAAATTTTACTAATGTACCTACGACGGGTGAGCGCTTCCCCCACTTCACTTTCCTGGTTCCTCTTGAGCAGACTGAACTTTTTACATTTATCGACCTTCCGGCTTTTAAATTCTAAATACTTCAATGAGACATGTTACACGTCGCATGCCTACTTGGAATGCGCAACTCCTGCTCTTCCCTTCAGTGAGCAATGGGTGTGGAGTCGACAAGGGCGCGTACTGCAAGGGACTCCGCACAATGGGGTTTCTCAAGTCGTCCTTCCCCGTGTGACGCACAGCCCGGGAACCCTGCAGAACAGGCCGGCGGAAAGAGAGGAGAGATGTTTCTGACAGAAGCGGAGGTCCGGGAGTTGCATAACCTCAGCCAGTGACGCATGGTCGCCGGGTATGATGAAGACCTCCCTGGACCGAGTTTCGTCATCGAGTCCTTGCACACCTCTGCAGAGATAACAGTGAACGTATGAACAATATACGTACTGACAGCGCCATCTTAGCAGATTTTCTCAAAGGCTCAATATGGACAAGTGTAATTAATTAGTTTGATTAAACCACTTTTAAACGTTTTATTTAATGTATGTTTTTCTTCAAAATTTTATTGAATTTAAATGTTTTAAAAATTCAATTTTCATTACATTACCTGTTATATCGTAAAATAATTTCTTAATTCTAATGAAGATAATGACAATTTGTTATCAGCCTTCCACTAAATCCTCCCCCCCCCCCTCCACTCAATTGATCTCAGTTTAAAAATAACTCATCAAGCAGCCTTTCAAAAAAACCTTTTATAGAGGATTAAAAATATTGACATAAATCAGTGGATAAATTTAGTATATTTTCTATATTACAAATGTAAATAGTATATTTGGTTTTTATCTTTTAAAATATTATGGACCGTCTAGTCTTGAATTTAATAGTATTCTAATATAAGTTTTTGTCTTAAATGCCACATTTAGTTGTTAATATTTGAAATTTCGGACGCTAAAGTATATATTGACATAAATGTAACTTCGAACATTTCTAAAAATGTGTGGATACTCATAAGTTTAGTTAGCTACTTTCCAAAATATTTTCAGTGTGCACTTTAAAGAAGGTTTCATCGTTCTAGAGTCTATATTTATTGATTAAATTCGGCATGTAACTGTCAAATGCCAAATGAAAAACTAAGTTCGTTATTGAAGTAGATCGGACCAATAGCGAACTTAAACAGGTGAGAACGTCAGAGTAGCTCAGTAGATCCAGTCGGAGGTCTTGCAATCCCGGCAATGCGGGTTCGATCTCGCTCAGGGAAAGCTGGGATAAAAGCTTGTCCTGAGCCATGGTTGCTTAGAATAGGATGGCAACCCGTAGGTAGCTTCTCTCTCTCCTTAAATGGTTAAACGGGTGGCCTGTAGAGAGTTGACACCCCGTGTGTGAGTGTTATAATTTATTAAATCTAATATGTAAGATCGGAAAAATATCAAAAAGATTTTTTTAAACTGTTATGAGAACAACCTCAATTTCCAGTTTCTCTTGGGATTTGCTAAAAACTAATAAGTTTCAAAGTCTTGAATAAAAATAAAAATACCTTTTTCACCTGAGAGTGTCGCGATGTCCTTTTGCTCTCTTGGAAATACCCCATCGCCTCGTTCTCTAAGAGAAAAAAGAGATATTACCGTAAAATGTGAACGTGTCCTGTATACGTCGCGTCAATCATCATATGTTTCGCTCCTCGCACATTCGTCCTGCGAAGCACGAACAGCAGCAATGCGCCAAGAGATTGAGTCTGAAGTACCATTTCGCCTCAAGGCTATTTCTCCTGTTTTTCTCTTCACATATATGTCAAAACTTCTGATTAAGATTTTTATTTTGACGATTTGTGCGATTCACCGCTTCGCTATCCGCGTTGGTATCGTATTAGATCATTGGAAAACTATTTTTACATTTTTTTTTCTTCTTTATATGGTTCAAAATCCTTTCAGTATCCAGGATATCAATTTATATATATACATATATATAT